>CAKAOH010039446.1:0-143064 GCA_916701665.1 Sebastiscus tertius | reverse complement strand
GTGCTGCCAACGGGGTTGTGAAGTCCGAGGATAAAACATCACCGCGGGCGAGAAAAGCCAAAGCTTCGTAGAGACGGAAGAATTAGGGGAGAAAAAAAACTGAGTGAGGGAGTTCTGACAATGTGACATAATGTCTTTACACAACTTCAAATTTTGTCTACTGCTCTCCAAAACAAATGTTTAAGCGCACTAAGAAACCTTACCTTACAGATGTCCCTTTGGGGTTGAGACTCCCTTTTTGAGAAAGTTCAGTGTTACTGTCTGCTAGAACTGTTTATTATTGATTTGGGTTCTCTGCAGATGGGACGTTGGCAGGTCGGCGCTGGGTTTGATGCTTTAACGGGATCGATTTCAAAGTGTCCTTTTGTGTAAAACTACGATCACTCGCCGGGTACTTTTAAACTGAGTCGCTCCTCACTAATCTGACATTGAATCAGTTAACGTCACAGTAGCTTAAAGGGAGATTTTGACTTCAGGGCAATTTAATATAAAGTGTTAATGTACAGTTTAACTGTACAGGGTGTCATTTTAAGTTTGGGCCTTATTCAGTAAAACTCACAAAATAGGCCAAGTAGGGATGCACCGATCTGACTTTTTCAGTCCCGATACCGATATTTGAGCTTGGGTATCAGCCGATACCGAGTAGCCATCCGATACCAGTGTTTAATTAATAAGCTGTATGCCTCACTGTTTGGGAGTGACTTGGATCATTCTTTTATGTGTACGGAAACATCAGGCTTGGCTTAAACAGACTATCCTAACTTTGTAAAACTAAACGTTACAAATAAATACATACATTTACTGAATTGTTATTTATTATTAAAGGTACAATTGATAACTTTTGGACAGCCTGATGAAGACACCAGTGTCAAACTCATCCATTTATCTGTTTTTTCCACACTAACTGGCAACTGGATCACTGACGACACAGAGATATCACGTGATACCAACATTGTTATAATATTGGCTCACAAGCCTCGTTAGAAGTGGGAACTAAACGTCAGTTATCTTCGAAAGAGATAAACAAAACATTCATTTTCGACCCGTCAACATTTTTAAAATGATTAATTCACAGTGCTAATAATTTTTTGGAGGAAAAGCCATACTTTTATTCGGCTCATTTCTAAAAACTCTATGGATGTATTATTTTAAAATAAGTATTTGTCTCCATAAAAATGTTATCAATATAACCTTTTAAAATCATAAATCGTATGATAGCAATCTGGTAAAAATCTTCAAAATTAACAGGAAATACAATTCAAGTGTAAACCTTTTTAATGCAATTGACAAATAGGTCAAAACTTAAACAGGAATACAAATTCCAGTATATAATGTACATAGTATATAAACATAGAATTGAATAGATCGGCCTGTTGTCACCGATGCCCAATCCAGCTATTTGAGTTCCGTATCAGCCTGATATCGGTATGGGTGCATCCTGAGGCTCAAGTCCCAAAATAAAGCCTTTTTTGCTCTGCAACACAGCACTGCTTTTTTAGGAGAAAGATCCTAAACGAATTTCTCCAGAGGAATATTTGTGCTATTTAGGTATTTGGCGAAGCCGCAGCCTGACAACTGAAGCTTGTACTTTAACTCCTTGATGATTTACTGCCATTATTTGACAGCCTCTGCCTTTGAAATCCAACACGTTACAGGATTGAGGCACTTTTGTATTTTTTCTTTTGCTTTTATCCCAAGCCTGGTGTTCTGTTACAGAGGGGCCCGTCCAGGCTCGGTGACTCACCAAGAGGAAGCTGCACTGTAACCTGTGATGCTGTACTGTATGCATACAGTTAACTCTTTATAAACGGCATGATCGGAAACTTGAGCAAGAAACTGTGTTTGAGGCTGCGATCCAGTCTTTTCTATGGGGGATATGTCAATGCATGATGGTTTAAAGGCTAAAGACTTTATGGCTAGTTCCTACCTGTGCTGTTGAGTTTGCATCTCTCTCACACACAAACACACACACAAGCATTCAGTGGCCTTTTTTTACAACTGCTGCAAGAGGGTTGAGTTATTTATTTTTGCCATATACTACAGATATTATTTTATATGCTTTGACGAGCTATAACCAGCAAACACAGCGGTACATAGCAACTGCGTTTAGTTAATCCAAACAATACAATCTTTCTTCAAGTGTCCTTATAATGTCGGTGGTTTGTATCACTCGTTCTGCTTGTGTTGCGTTCGGTTCGCCTTCTCTGTTCACTCTTTTATTCTCGGGTATCAGGGGACAAGCTATCCACCACTTACACTACTAAGTTACATCCCATGGTGCAATGGGAGGAGGTGTGTTTGTAAGGGGGTGTGCGTTTGTATGCCTGTGCACTTACTCGTGCGTGTGTGTATGCATGTGAATTAACTGTGCGTGAATGATGGTGATGATGACGGTGATGACAACGATGTTTATTGCTTGTCTCGTAAAATAATTATTGCCTGTGTGCAGAGCATGAAGTGTTACAATCTGTTCATTGACTCCTGCCCCTGTTTGTTGTATTTCACGATCGCATCCTTTAGTTCACTTTGGTCGCTTGTGTGTGTGTGTGCGAAAACACTGAGTCGTGGATTGGTGTGTGTTCTACAGGTTATTGGTTACTAAATACTTATGTGTTCAATGTCTCAGATGCCCTTTTTCCCGTGTGAGAGAGATTCTGTGATTTCTGTTTGCCAAATGTGGCATGTCCTGTCCTCCCTGCTTCACCTTCTCAATGATCCTGACATTGCTATGGATGGAGCACACGTATTGTACTGTTGGCCACGCTCTTTCCTCTCCTGGACCTGCCTCTAAAACCCCACTGTACATGTTGAAGCTCTGTGCAGAAAAGACTGTACCTGTCTGCAGACAGTTGGAGTTTGGAGTCTTTAGTCCAGGGCAGGGATGAGATGAAGTCGCCATTCATTTTTGCTCCCTTTATAGCGCTCCTTATTGGGACTTTGGTGGTCTTTAAAGTATGGCAGTGTCATAGGAGGGAAGGAGGAGCAGAGGACTTATGTACCAGCCTGTTATTAAACTGTCTCAGATGTAAAAGAGAAAAAAACTGATTTAACTCTACACTGTACTAAAATATGTGTCAGATTTTTAAGCTATTTTTATAGAGGGGGAATTCACTGTTGTTCAGTACACGTGTGAATATTTGTTTTGCATCCATATTGATATGTATTGTTTTTTTATATAAGAATGAAGCTTGCCGAACTGTTAAGCGTGAATATACATTGTGGTATGAGTGTCAACATTTATTTAGCCTAATTTAACTTCATGGCCTTATTAGAGCAAAGTGAACTCAGTTGTATAACAGTTAACACTTATGCTGCAGGTGCAGCTTTCACATTGTTTTATGATAGTGAAGTACACCGTCACACTGACACTAGTCACCCACACATCAGTTTGAATATATAATCAGAGGAGCGAATGGTCAGTATAGTGTTTTTTCTTTGTTCAAGTCCTGCAGGTGTTTTTGTGATCACGGGCCCGGATGTAGAACGAACATTTTGCAGCGTGAAACCGTCTGTAAGCTTTTCTTGCTCATCAGAAGTCACACTGTACAACAATCAGCAGATGTTTTAGGCTCTGAAACACGAGCCACTCTGCAGTTCACGGCCCCCCTCGCTTTGAGACACAATAGCCTGTATAATCCCACAGGAATGCGCTTTTATTTTGCATAATATGCATTATGTCAGAGCACCACAACACTGCTCACTTGGGGCTGTTTCTGCATCGATTCTCAATTAATTACAAATTAAGAGTTGCTCGATTTGTGTGCATTTTGTAATTGTTGAAAACTAAAAAAAAAAAGAAGACTGCAATGATTTAACTGTATGAGCAACCTCGAGGTGGCAACAATCATGAATGCATTTGAACATGAGATCACTTTAAAAAAAAAAAAGAAAAAAGACAGGGTTATTGTATTCTATTAATTCACTCTGCGTCGTCCTTGATTTGTTTTTTTATTTTGCTGCTTGTTTATAGATGTCGCGCAATATATTTCCTTTTTCAAATATGTTGTCTCTGAACTGCTCTGATGGTATATATTTATGCAAATTCTTGTGAGTTCTGATCATTTTTTTCTTCGTCACTATTTTTTTATTTCATGTTTGAATAAAGCTTTTATTCATTACACAAACTTGAACATGTTTTTCTTTAACATGCTGCCCACAGGTTAAACCTGCAGTAGGCAAAATATTTTTGGCATCATTGGACAAAAATTCCATAATAACCTTTCAGCGTATTGTAGATCAAGTGTTCTGAGAGAAAACTAGACCTCTGCACCTCCTCATGGCTCTGTTTTCTTTAAAAAAAAAAAAAAAAATCCAGCCTGTTAGTGCGGAGCAAACTTTCTCATTTTACAGCTAAACATTACACTACAAGATGTTTCTGAAATCATTTGAGGCAAGAAATAGGAATTACAGTAACAGAATATTGATTCATATTTGATCAGCATTGCCTAGTTTGACCGTTTGATCAAAGTTTGTGAGTGATTGACAGCTGCTCAGAGAAGGCAGGCTCCAACTCGGCTTTGACTGGATGTTTTCCTCCGGACTGGGAAATCTTGCAGATGCCATTAGAGCACCGCAGGACACAGAGGCACCTGATTTTTTTTCAGATTACCTGTCTCATGCACTACTGTCAGGATATAGTGACTGTTTTATAAAAATAACTTTAAAATCATTTTCTCCCATTCTACCCACTGTAGATTTAAGTGGTAGAACTGTCTCCATGGAAACTCCATGGAAAAAAAAAAAAAAAGGCCATGCGAAAACATTGCAGTATCAAAGTGCACAGTAAATTATAAGAGCTGTAGATAATTATCCACTCCTGTGAACCAGCAGTTAAAATGTCATAAAGGAGCCAGGGATACGCAACAGATATTGTTTTTTGAGTCTTCCATCTCTCACCTCCTGCTCATTGCACCTATTTCACTTAAACATACTGGATTTAAAAAAAAAAAAAATCATTTCAACAGTTATACTACCCATTGGTGTCAGGAGACATGAGGAAATATTGGCCAAATCCTACTTCTTGGCTAATTACCACCAGGGGGCAACGCTGAGCTTTGTGCCTGAGGGACAGAAGCAGTCTGCAGGGGCATAGCTGCATACAGACCTGCATTAATAAATCACCAGTCAGAGTGAGAAAGACAGAAACATTGTCTTATCACACAGTATGCAGCTCTTAAACAGACTTTAGTAGGAAGTCAACCAACCAAATGAAGCAACTTGATGGGTTTATCCAAATATGGGAGTGTATTTCAGACGCCTTGACTCCGCTGTTGTGCAATTTAACTGGTTAGGGGCGCTGCAAACATGACATCTGCATCCATGGATGGCGTGGAATGGAGCACAACACAGAGGAGAGACACCTGCAGCTCACTGCTAATGTGTTGTGTTGTTTCAGAGTAATGGGTTTTCTCCAGGCAATCAGACAGCATGATGGATCAGTGGGAGCCAGAGAGGCAGGCTGGAGCTCTGCAGGGTCAGCACAAGGACAGGAGTTCACACACACACTCTCCATCACACACACACGCACAAACACACACACACACTGATGATGGCTGTATCCCCAACCCAAACCTACGGGACCTGAACCCTCTGAGGGTGTGCTTCAAAAGCAAACTTGCAGAAAGAGTCCAACCAGCTAAGGCGAGAGCAAAAAAAAAAAATCACTATCCCTCTCTTTTTTTTCTTTAATTCCTCCCCTTCATCCAATGAGGATAAATCTCTCGCTGAATCGTCAGTATTATGTGTAATTTCCATATAAATTAGCTTCATTAAAAGGGGAGTACTTTCTTATTTAACGAAGCTCATTTGAAATTCTGTATTTAATAAGACATGCAATCCCAGACTTGCAGACTAATAGGCAACAATTAGCAGGACTGGAGCATGAGTGTGTGTGTGTGTGTGTGTGTGGCTTTGTGTTGTGTCGGTGTAATCTCTTGGAAGTATTTGTCGTCCCTCAGTGTTATTTTCATTGATTGTCTCAAATGAGCAAATTGGGCAGCAGCTGCTCTCCCAGCCAGGTTTACTTGCGGTGACCCCACGAAGCACGATGGAGATCCAAGACGTTTGTGACCTCGCGGCTATTTGTGAGCGAGCAGACGAGAGGGGGAGCGTGCGAGGTGAGCAGGTGTAGACCAATGAGGGACAGAGTGTAGCAGGGGTGGAAACATCTGGAGAGATCAGAGGCATGGGAATGAAAAGCAGACGGAGGGAGTGAAGACAAAATGGTAAAGGAAGTGAGAGGAAGAGAAACAGACAGACGGACGGAGAGCAATGTGGAGCAGATTTACAGTAGAACGAAGCAGAATAATGGAGGGAAGAGAGTGTGTTGTGAAGAGGAGAGCAGCACCCTATCAGTGTCCATCACATCCAGCAGATGCAAATTAGAGCAGACGGCTAAATGAGAAAGGAAAGGTGGAAAAAGAGGCTGTAGACAACAAATGAGAGAGACTAAATGACTGGATGGGAGGAAAAAGAGATATAGGAAAAGGCAGAAACGGGTATATTTTCATCCAGCATCACCCCTCATTAATGCCGCCTGCAAGTCAGTTTAGAACAAAGTCTTATTTAGATGGACAAAAAGAAAAAACACTTTATGTGAAATTGAGGGAAAGGCGAAAAGAATAATAATAATAGGAGACAAATAAAATCACTGCGTGTATGTGGAAGTTCATCAATGGCAAATCCATTGAAAGGGAGTAAAACAAATTTAAATGGAAATCAAGACCAGATTTGAGTAAGCACAGGGATGGGTTTATAAACACAGAACAAATTCTGAGGATAAGCAGGGGCATAATTGAGTGTAATAAATATCTACAGGAGAAATGTTGTCACAAGATTTGAAGAAGAACAAGCAGAGGACTCGGTTGCTTGGTTGCACACAGGAAGTTTTGGAAGTTTGCGTCCCTTGCAAGCCACCTCAAAGTGAAAGCAAAGTAAAAGTCAATGGATCTAACCTGAACATTAAGTGTTGTTTGAAGTGCGGTTGTATGAGGTTCTTATCCACAGGAGTCGTATTACCTACAGTACATGACGGTCAGCATGCCCCCAATTTGGAGAAACAGACAGGAGTACTGACACGGGAGCAGAGCAATGTACTGCTGTGGACGGGGCCGTCAGCAAAATACATTTTAGCCAACTAAAAGAAAGGCACACCTAAAAAAACAATATCCGTTTAAGTAAGTTATATTTAGAATATTTTCCATTGGAGAACTGAACTGAAAGTGAACCTTATCTGTACTGTTTTTGTCAACAGGTGGCTTTGAAGAGAGCATAGATAGGTTTTACTTTCAGTACAGTTCCCCATCTTAAAGGGCTGTCTAACGCCAAGATAAAACAGTGAAAATATTCTAAATATAGTGTATACCCTTACATGGACATCAATTCTTTTTAGGTGATCCTATCTTTTAGGTGGCTAAAAGTCTGCCCGTCCACAGCACTGTATTACTTTGCTCCGGTTTCTCCAAACTAGGGGCATGTCAACTGTCATTTACTATAGGTAATACACCTAAGAACCTCATACAACCCCACTTCAAAATACCCAAACTATAACCTCAAGGCTCAGTCACACCAGTATTTAAAGCAGGACGGCATTATCAGCTGTAACTGCTGTATGAGCTAGCCAGTGGGGCATGCTCACATGCACTAAAAGCACGCGTGGCTTGCCCAGATATGCCAGGTGAAGCACAGAGAAACTCAGATTACAACACACACAGAGCGAGAGTGACTTCATTCTCTGCTCAGGTAGACATTACTCCTCTATATCTTTACATAGACAATAGTAAGTAACAATAATGCTCTGAATATCATATAGAGAACCTTTAACATCCCTAGAAAATCCTGTTATTGTTGACCTTCAGTGCCTTAACTTCTCACGGCGTTGCAGTGATGTAGAGGTGTACTCCAGGGTGTGTCAGTACACTGTGACATCACTTACATGTGCAACAAAGCACACTTTTGACAAACTGGTGGTCTTTAAAGGTCCCATATTATAAAAAAGTGAGATTTTCATGTTTTTTTTATTATAAAGCAGGCTTAAGTCCTATATAAATACGTGAAAGTATCAAAACACTCAATCCACAGGGAAATACACACACCCCGTATTCAGAAACTCTGCATTTGAAACAAGCTGTCAGGATTTCTGCCCACTCATGATGTCACGAATATGCAATATTTAGATCCTTGATACAATTTTAAACGTAAACATTCTAAATGTGTCCCAGTTTATTTCCTGTTGCAGTGTATGTGAATGTCATCAGCTGACAGGAAGTACACACGGACCCAAGCTGTTGCCTAGCAACGGAATTCTGTTGCAATTCCGTCAAAATGAGCTAAAACGGAGCGTTTCAGACAGAGGGTAAACACAGGCATATTCAGGCTGACAGTATGAGGAAAATAAAGTTTTTTTTGAACATTACACATCATGTAAACATGTTCTAGTAGAAACACAAAATACAAGTATGAACCTGAAAATGAGCACGATATGGGACCTTTAAGGCTTGATACCAATAAGTCACACTGTTCACATGTTTAATATAATAATCTTCTGAGAGCTGCATGAGTTTTCTCAAAAGCGTTTCACAGAAACAACCTGTTTTAAGTGAATACTACTTTCATCTTAAAGACTATTTCACAACTAAAAATAAAATATAGTAACATTGTTTTATTGATGTCTTCCATTTGTTAAAGGGCCGTAACAGTGTTTTTGCATATTTTAGCTACGCCACTACAAAGCACAAGTTGATTTTCATTTTATATGAAAATGAGAGGAAACTAATGGCTGCCTGGAAGGTAGAAGAAAAAAAGACATTACTGGATTCTTTGGACAATGGTTGGCAGTAATGTAAATTATGCTTGTAATATGGGCTTAAGCAGGCAAAACCACTGCTGTGATCCTTTATTAACATCAGCTATTCTTGGGTTATTTTTAGTAACCCTTAAAAAAAAATAAAGATTACTGTGTGAATGGCAAAGCTGCAATTGGATTGTTATTGGAATCCAGAGTTGTTTCCAACCTTTGCTTACAAATAATTTAATTTGAATATATTCTTTGTATATATGAACAGCTTTTGAGAATATCTGCCTGTGTTATTTTATATGCCACTATTGCATTTTGGAGTGAAATACATGAATTCCTTTTCCTGATAGAGTGAAACAGTGGATAATTATTTTTCTATATCCAGCTGGCTTCAGGTTGCAGTTCCACAATATTTAAAACCACATTATTATGGTACTTATTGTCCATCATTCGGAAAATTCCATAGTGTTGCCGGAGGCTAAAAGAAAACGGAAATGGCAGAAAATGAAATGCTATGTGAAGAAACGCACGCATCTAAAAACAGAATCACTTTACAAGCATTCAACTGTGTCTCCACAATTCCACTTGACCGTAATCCTCAAAGATACAATAAAGCACACTTACTGCCTAATATCAATCTGTTAGACGTTTACAGTGCGGACAGGAGATGATCGTGTTTTATTTACCAGCGTACAGTGTATTGTTGAGTGAGAATTTAGATGACTGCAGAGAGAGTTGTGGGAAGGTGAGAGGAAGAGGGAAGCTGTTTAAAATTCCAAACAGGTAGGAACGAGGCTTCGGGAGGGTAGTGGAACAGCTACACACACACACACAGATGTGAGACATGGGGAGAGAAAAGAGGCGACCCATATGCAGAAAATGCTGTTGCAATTTGGACTCTGAAGCTGAGGTGAAGAAGGTTAAGAGTTGACCTCGACTACGTAGACACGGTACGATGTCGTAATCAAGAAAAGGGGGGAAGATAAAGGTGGAGCTGTGAGACACAATTAGTTTGTCATACTTTTATGAATCCACCATATGCTCCTGTCCCATTTAGCCATCACTCCCTGCCTCCACTTCCTACCTCACCATCATCCAATGCAAAATCAATACAACATGATTGAGTAGATAAAGCAAAAACGGTTGTTGTTGTAGAATCACTGACTGGAAAGCCTCAAGGGACGATAAAGTTGCTCTTTGGAAAAACAAAACCCCTCCGAGGCGGCGGAGGAATAAGTGAGAGGGGGGGGAAGATGCAGCCTGGCGTTGTCGTGTGTTTACCGTCACTGTGGAAGAGTGCACAGACTGAGTGTTACCGAGAGAGTTCAGGCAACAGATGAGCCTGTATAAACACACGTGACCCTGCTAGCGCTGTCAGCTGTCCCAGTTACCGGCTGGGCCATGTGTGTGTGTGTATGCATGCACATGTAGGTGTGTAAAGATTCATGTTCCAGATGCACAACTTGTTGGTGCACAGCCTGCATGCATGCAAACACACACACAAACACAGAAAACATTCCACACTGTCTAGAGGACGAGCATAAATCACCTCCTCTCTACATTTTTGTTGATTTCTGTGTTGCTCAATGTGAGGCACCTCAGCCAAATAAGGGACACGTGCTGACTCCATAACTGAGGTCCTCACTAGCTCACACTGCAACATGCACCACAGTGTTTTGGTATGGTCTTGCGAACAACCAGCAAGAACTATAATGGCACAAAAATCACATAATATCCATATGTAGGTCATGTTTATTAATTGCAAAGCTGTTGAGTGAGCACGGAGCAAATTCAAGCTGTGATCAATCCAGGTTTGAGAGCACACAGGAACAGATTTGGAAGCGTGAAACAATTCTTAAAGAGGCACTAGGAACTACCGACTACTTTGATTTTTAGCATCCTGTTTTAAATCTTTCTCTTGGGAGTCCCCAAACTTTAAGGAAGCGTCATACTGCTTCCAGATACTCTTTAAAGCTGAAGTGGGTAGAAATGGAGCACATATTATAGAACGGTCACTATATCCTGACAGTGGTGCATGAGACAGGTAATCTGAAAAAAAAATCATGTGCCTCTGTGTCCCAGAAGTTGTGACCTGGCAGCCATTTGAGATAAGCTGAGGAAATACTAAGCACCGCCCACCAGCCGGAGCACAGCCAATAGGAACGTTCAATAGGAACGCTCTCTCTCTGAAATTACCTGTGATTGGCCAAAGTCTCCCGTCACAGGCTGAGATTTTTTCTATTTTATATTATGTCTCTGACTTTTGCACTGTGTTTATTAATATGCACCAAATCACCAAGACAAATTCCTTGCATGTGCAAACCTACTTGGCAATAAGACTATTTCTGATTCTGATGCTATCAGAGTCTGAGTCTAATTTCTTTTAAAGGAGGCTTAAAACTCTAAATCCATTGGCTGGGACTTATCCCTGTGTGTGTGTGTGTGTGTGTATTTGAGTGTGTGTGTGAATGTGTGTATTACAGGGTTACTGTGCAACAAGAAGCCCACGCATTTGTCTGATTGGTTTCTTTGTGTATGAAATGCACAAAGGTGATAACTTTGATACAACTTTTCGGGTTATGCTCTTCTAAACGTGCTACACATTTTCACACAAATAGTACTGAAATTAAACTCTAAGGATCTTACTAATGTAATCTTTGCTTTCCAAGAACACTCACATTTCTTTGCATCCCTCACTTTATTCAGTTATATTCGAATCACATTTTCTTCTCCTTGGCGTTTCTTTTAGTTTTGCCTGATGCCTTATGCCTGACCCATGAGGCTAATTGCTTTAAGCCTTCTCCACAACCCTGATTCAACATCTCCACGCTCTCCATAGTCTCTTGCACTTTTCTCCGTCTTGTATGACCTCCCTGCCTCACTTTCCGAGTCAAACTGGTGTAGTTTTACCTTATTTCCACTCCCTCTATGTTCCTTCGAGCTTACAACACTTCCTCTCCTCCATCACACTGACAACTCCACACTTGCTTCTTCTCTCCCCTGTTCATACTTTGTGTTTCTTTAACACCTATAGGTTCCCCCAGCTCCCCTTCTCTTCAGGCAATAGGCACCATTTATCATTATCTGTGATCTTGTCTCTGCGTCTTGTTAAACTGCCTTAAACTAAACGCGACTATCTCATCATCTTGTCTCACTTCTCTTTCACCTTCCTGTTCTCATCTTCTTTCATTCCCACTGTCATTGACACAACAGGATCCCTACTCACTCGGTGTGTGAGTGTGTGTGTGTGTATCTATCCATCTATCTGTGCTTTCGTCCGCCTGGCATCACCATAGTGACGGATTTTTGGTGCTATCAGTCCCTGCCTTGTATATCTTGGCAGCAGCCGGGGCGACGTGCCGACGTGTCCCAGTTCATAGGCCACCCGGCTCCGACGTCACCGCTCCACGCTGACCCTGCCAGCTCACATATGGAGCCCACATATGGGCCTCATCTATAAGAGATAGGAGGCTTGAAGGAGCCACAGTCCCTCTGGTGAAACAAACCCCGCTCACAGAAGGCTGGCTCCTGTAAAAAAAAAAAAAAGGCTGCAGGATGTGAAGTGACATTTTAGCATTTTGTCTGTTTCATGAGGAAGAGAAACCAGAGTTTTGACAGAAGAACAAGTACTGACACACATAAAATGTCCCCGACATCTTGATTTTAGTACACAAAGAAATCACATCGCTATTGTGACCTCTTGTATTCATTTTCATGATTTGATTTTTTATCTTATTCACCAAATAGTGCCATATTAATGGATATGATATGAATTGGTTAATGTTATTTTTTATATCAGAGTATCAGAGAGGAGATTTGTCACAAAGTGAATCAGCTGAAGGTTTCTGTTTCACAAAGACCAAAAATATGACATACATACGACACACATAACATTTCTCAACCTTGACATACAAATCTGAGTACATTTTCCATAAAATACTACCATATTACATATGTTGCACATATTATTACATATCAGAAATTATTATTACTCACACTTTACATTTCGCAACTGCATGGTCTAGAAAATAAAAGTTACATCAGTATGTAAGAAAAAAATCTATATTAGATATCAATTGGTTTGATTAGATCTTATACTTAAGTAAAAGTAGCAATACCACAGTGCAGAAATACTCTGTTACAAGTAAAAGTTATGTATCTAAAAATACTTAAAAGTACAAAGGTATTAGTATCAATGTATATATAAAATATACCAGAAGAACCAAAAGTTAAAATGCTCATTTCAGAATAATGTGTATTATATTATTGGATTATGATTATTAATGTGAATCTACTATATCAAATTTGCATGTCTCTTATCTTTGCTATGATCTTTCTTTTTACCTCTTCCAGCCTGTAAAACCTACTCAAACATCTATCTGAGATCTGAATCACTCTTTTCTTGAAGTGCTCACAGCTTATAAATTACATAACTTGTGATGAGGGGGTCACAAGTTAACAAAGGTCAGGAACAACTGCTATAGATTACAGCAAAACACACACCCAATACTCAATTTAAAGGCCCTTGTCAGTGTGTTTTTGCACATTTTAGTTCCATAACTACAAATCATGTATACTTAAATTTGTTGCTGATAACTTTGAATGCATACTGTACAGTTGAATGTGTGTTTTTTTCTACCATTCTGTGCAGCCGTTTGTTTACATTAATTTCTGAACAGTATAAAAATCAAAAAGCAGACTAAATATTTGTCACTGACATTATTTTTGCATGCTGTCATTAAAGCACATATTGATTTGTAATCTACACAGTGATACCTCTTGACAATGTGGGCAAAAAATAAATACAAAAGTGATGTTCAGTGTGATGGATTACGCAATCAGTATCAGGTTTTACTGTCAAAGATTTTCACATACAAGGCATTTACCTTGGTATTAAACATAGACCAAAAAAATCTAAAAAAATAAATAATGCAAGATCAAGAAACATAAATAGAAAATAGGAAAATTGACAATAAAAATGTGATTTTGCAAAAATATTGACAACTCAATTTAATTTTAAAGACTAATAGACTTTTATCATTTCTACTGTTCATAGTGTATATATTTTAGCATATTCAATGCATACTGTCCATACTGTTAATATTGCTTACATAGATAGAAAGATAGAAAGATAGATAGATAGATAGATAGATAGATTACCACTATATGTAGCTACATTACTCTACTTTATTGGGGGGGGGGTTTTCACTTCTGGTTAGAAGCCAAACTGCATTTCGTTGTCTCAGTACTGTAAGTAGTGGTGTATCAGTAGTGCAATCAATGACAATATAGTCGTTGCACATGGTAATTGTTATTAGAACATTTTATGTAATCTAATAATGTAAGGAAATGAGTTGAAACTGGTTGGTAGACATGTAGCTTTACATCAAAATTTCTAAAACAGAAAAAACATGTTTTACAGACTGGTTATATCTGTAAGGTAAAGTGGAAGATTTTGTAATGAATTGGCCAAAGAAACATGCAAACCCACTGGTATATGATCCTTTAAAGTGATAAGATAAGAGATAAGATATTCCTTTATTAGGCCCACAGTGAGGAAATTTGCAGTATACAGCAGCAAATTGGATAGTGCAAAAAACAAGCTAAACAAAGTGTAACAAAATATGAACCATTTAAATAGAAGGAAGTATAAAAATAGGAGCAGTATATACAGTACTGACAATAAACAGACTATTAACAAAATTGCACAAGTGGAAAATGATATTGCACAGTGAGAATGAATGAATGAATGAATGAATGAAATTCCACCTGAAAATGTCAGGTTATTGTCAGTTTTTTGGTGTGTAAGTGTAAGTGGTCTACTGGGAGCAGTGCTGGTTGTCGAGTCTGACAGCTGCTTAAATAGAGCTATAATCCCACTGTGCACATATAGACTTTTATTTATACCACCTCATCGTTATCAGATAAGGATAAGACCTTTGCGTCCTAATTTGCTCCCAAGTTTAAAGGCTGCCTTCTTCCTCTGTGTCACCCTCCTGCAGCCAAACGCCTTCTATTTGGTGGAAAAGTCTGCAAAATGTGCCTTTTTTTAGCCTCTGAAGCAAACAATTCAGTATTTGCATTTCATTTAAACTGAAAATAAACACCGTGTCATCTCTCTCTGCTCTGGTATCGTCGCTGACATCCGTCTGTAGGCTGCTAGACAGACAGTGCCTGTTTCAGCCACCTCCTCCACCACCTCTATACCTCCACCCCCTGCGGTGGTGGTGGTAGGAGCCTGCTTTTGTAGTCCGTATCCGGGTTGCACAACGCAGCCTGACGCGCGACGCTCTATCCGAACGAACTCCGTTACCCAGAAGCCCCCGCGGGACGCCTCAACTTACAGAACTGGCTTCTTGGGCTTCGGGAGTGTTTCCCATTTAAACAAACAGTGCCGAAGATGGCGGAGAGTTTAATGGTGTAAAGAAGAAAATTATCGATCCAGGCAAAAGAGCAGATACGTCCACACAAGGTAAGCTCGTTGTTTGCTCACATTCAGATCATTCAATGCGACTTTTGCATGTCGACAGAGGACGGAAATGTACTGACTTCTGCTCTGAAGTGCACAATATACTGGCATCGCTACGGTGCGGAGGGCACAGTGCACAGTGCATGCACATTTATAGTTACATGACAGCAGATTGTTATTTAGTAAAATGTTGGTGTGACAGGCGATGAGGTGTGCTGTTAAGTTTGTCAGCATTTGTGTTTGCAGAAACCGAGTGAAGCACATTATTATTTTTGGTGAACTTAACTTGATTACGCAGAGCTGCATGGACAGTTTTACGCACAAGCTGCTGTGTGTGTTTCCAGATAGATACAGAGCATCTGGAAGTTTTTTTTTTTGGTGAGAGCACACACACTTACTTGGATTACTCATTTAAACACACATAAAACAGCATGATTTACTATTTTCTGTCTGCAATAGTCATGTAGGAAACTGTCCAACAGCTGAGCCTGACGCACCATGAGGAGACCAAATGTGTGTTGGATCAAGTGCATGCAGACAAATGTGATGTTTTAAAGAGGCTGATTGTGCATTATGATGGTTTTGTTACTATAAACATGCCAGAAGAGGCAGACGATGCTGACTGTCTGTCTTTACTGCTGCTGAGTGATAAAAAAGTGACTCCACTGTATATGTCTCCAAGTCACTGAATGAGGCATGGATTGCCTATAAATGTGTGAGGTGAAAGAGTGAATGTTCACAAATGTCATGTTTTAAAGAGGCTGATGGTGCATTTTGATGGTTTTGTTACTACAAAAATGCCATGCGTGAAGAGGCAGACGATGCTGACTGTCTTGTCAGTCACCCCAGCTCTGGTCCTTACTGCTGCTGAGAGATATAGTCAAGTCAAGTCAAGTCAAATCTTTATTATTTTATTTTTTTATTTAACCTTAATTAACCAGGTAGTACTCATTGAGATTAAGAATCTCTTTTGCAAGAGAGACCTGGCCAAGACAGCAGCATTTAAACATACATTAAAGTTTCAGACGCCACAACATAAAACAAATGCAAAATAAATACATAGCATAATAACATACAAAACACATTAAAATGTAGTTAAAAAAAAATACAATAAAATTCTATAGCACATTTAAAACAACATGAGCTGACCAAAGTGCTTTACAGACATAGGCAGAATAAAAACAGGTCAACAGAGCAGACAACAAAATCTCACACATCCACAGACAGAGACCAAGATAAAATCCATGAGTAAAAGACTGTTACAATGAGCATTATAAAAGGCCAATTAGTCATCACAATTCAAGTACATACAAAAGCCAAAAGAAAAGAGGTGGGTCTTGAGCTGTGCTTTGAAAGACTCTGTAGAGGGATCAGATCTGATGTGGAGAGGCAGTTTGTTCCACAGACGATATAAAGTGACTCTACTGTATGTCTCCATGTCACTGTATGAGCCATGCATTGCCTATAAATGTGTGTGAGGTGAAAGAGTGAATGTTCACCTCCTCCTGTCATCTGCTTCTTCCTTTCTAATAATGTGTCCCACTGTATATCTGCAGGGGGCAGCAGCGTGGCCCTGTGCGCACACACACACACACACACACACACACACACACACACACACACACTGTCCTGTAACCCTGAAGGTCCGCGGTTTGATCCCTCAAACAGCCAGTCAGTGTTGGTGTGTGTGTGTGCATGAAAAGCACCATGTCCTTGAGCATGACACCAGAGCCCCCTCTCTACAATAATACCTGCTCGCACTGGATAATAGCGGTCCACTCTTCTTCTTCAGTGTGTAAACAGGAGTTGAAAGGGAAGCCATGCAGATGGTTGTGTGTGTCAGTGTGGACAGGTGAGCGACGTGAGGTTGAGTTAATTACACTGAGGTTTGGATTTAGATGTGTTGACTTTGTGGCTGAATAAGGCTGTAAATAATGATTATCTTCATTAACATTATCGATTTTTCTTTTGAAATGTGAAAGATGTCTAAAACAAATGTCCATCTCAATTTCCCAGAGTCCACGCTGACATCTTTCAAACGTCGTATTTTGTCCGACCAAAAGTCCAAAAAAAACAGAGATGTTCAATTTAGTGTGATATAAATCAGAGACGAGCAGCACATACTCACATTTGAGAGACTGCAACCAGAGAATTGTTTGTTTTTTGATTGATGAATGACATTAACAAGCGTCCTCTTGTCTTGAAAATGACAAGCACAAACAAAAAATGGTTACTCTTCTATTTTCTTCTGAAAGGTTTATAATGGAAAAGTCCGAAAGAAACAAATATATACAGTTTCTTTCCTATTCTGTTGTCTGTTTGTAGGGCTAACCCAAACGCTCGATCGCCATCATAATCGACCTCCAAATCACTATTCGAGTGCTTTGTTTTTTAATTTAATTTTTGAATATATACTAAGTATAATAAGCGTATATAAATCCCCAAATAGCCCATGAAATAAGGAATAATCCCACAACATTGTTCATTATCAACAGTAATTATTATTAATATCAGACGTGTATCGCTGTTTGTCATGTGTAGAGGTGTGTGTGTGTACAGTAGTGAGGCAGCGGCGCTGTCCCGGGCTCTGAAACGAGGGAGATGGAGACAGACAGAAGAACATGTCAGCCTGCTGCGCTGTGCCGCGAAGCTTCAAATACCTTAGACTATTTCTCACCAAAGCTTCGAAGCCCAAAAAATGGTATTCGGGTAACAACCCTGTTTTGTATGCACTCCTCTAAGAAAATATTGTGGCAGTGATATTAGGTTCTTGTCTCATTGTTCTTTCTGCTTTCAATTGATTTCATAGTTTGTCAACTCACGAGTGAGGATTTAAAACCAGCCACTGCTTGTTAAGGGATTAAACAATAAAATCAAAATTGTTGGCGATTTGTATTATCGTTTAATCGACTGACCGTTTCAGCTCTACGGCTGAACTGTCTGTCTGCTGCCCATGTGGATGGGTGTGGCGATGGTAAGCCCTCGCCTCGTTCCATGGCAACCCTCTCCTGACAGATTTACAGTCAACTCTGGCCCCGAGTCTCTGCACACGTGCAGACCGACACGCGCCTACAACCTGCTCACAAGGAATCGAATGGAAACAACGACCGGGGAGGGGGTGGGCAAGCTGCTCGGACCCGTGAGGGGGTCTTCGCTAAGCGGATGGTGGGATGAATGCGTGAACGAGGAGGAGGAGGAGGAGGAGGAGGAGGAGGGTGACAGTGATGCATGATGTTTGCTGAATGGGAAAAAGGGGACAGAGGTTAGCAGGGGATGGATGCTAGCGACTGGGTCAGGCGCTGGGGGCAGGGCTCACGAGGCTGAGCGGGGAGGGAGGCAGGGCATCGCACGCCAGCCTGGGAGCATGGGAAGCTCTGTGTGTGTGTATATGTGTGTGTGTGTGTGTGTGTGTGTGTGTGTGTGTGTGTGTGTGTGTGTGTGTGTGTGTGTGTGTGTGTGTGTGTGTGGAGGGGTGTGTGTCCCGTAAGGGGAGGGGCGCTCAGGTGGAGCCTTTTGCTGGAATTCTACCTGGCATATTTGTCTTTTGTGTCTTTTCTTGATGTTGTTTTCTGCCCTGCTCGACTCTGCTCTGTCATTTTCACCTCTTTTGTGGAATCAGGAAGTTTTCCGACTCAAACGGACCACATTCTTTGCCCTCTCGTCTCTCTGTGGTATGTCCCTCGCTGTCCCCGGCCTGCCTCTCCCAACTGCAGTGAACTGAACTGAACGGTTGTTCTGTCTGTTGTTGTTGGGGCCCCTCTCCCATGTGTCAGGATGTGTTTAACAGGAATTAATCTTCAACAGCTCTCATTGATTTCACTCCGTGGAGGAGGGGTCTTTTTTCTTCTTTTTTAAAAAAAATCTCCAGTCAGAACGGTGGATGAGACTTGATGCGGTCTTACTAGGTTTGTCTCAAATGATGAGGGCTGCGTCGGTATCTTTTGATACTACTGACAATATGGCATTTGAGTTTCGACATCTGTACCAAAACAATAGTTTTTCCAATACCTTGCTTTGAAGAATAGAGACAAAAAGTTTAATTCAATAAAATAAACACAAACATCAAAATTGAGTTCAGTAACTTTTCCTGAATATAATAAATTATGAAATTCTGATTTAAATAAGGATCTGTCTGATTAAAGAACAAGTAAATAAGACTGCTAATGACTGTTCGCTAAGCCCCGCCCCCTTAGTTACCGTTGCTATGGCGGTCGAGCCTTCCATTAGAACAGAAACTCCGGTGGGTTTTTTTGTCAACAGCTGCTGCCGCCATTTTGGACTGAAAATGCTTATTATATTTATAATATTTTACTGTTCAAGACAGGCCATTTTGGTAGAATATGACAATAGAATAGAAATAATTTTGTTTGACTTTTTTACGTCACTTTTTAGGCGGACATTTAACTGGCGTCGCTTTCAGTCCAAAGTGGCAGAAGCGTAGCTTTGCTGCTGGGCACTAATGTTGCAATAGAACGAACAATTGACTTCCACTTCTTGGCAATATACGTTCTTTGTGTGCAGTTTACTGTGAGAATGGGGGAGATTTACCATTCAAAAGTAATATAAAAGGTAGCCTATATATAAATAGTCACTTTTTAAACAATGGGTCCTTGATTTCAATTTCTGATCTTAAATATGCACTTGATAGCTACATACATGAAATAATGCTAAAAGCCTGAGGCTAAAGCTGCACGTCCTGCGCAAAATATCAGCATCCTCACCAGTTGAGGATCCATGTAGAAGACGTGGAAATAAACAACATTCTTGCATTGCAGCGAAGAGCTAGTTAGTCTTAAAAGTGTGATGAGGAAAAATGTAAGATCACACATTTATTTTGTTCTAACATAACCGTATTATTTATATACATTTGTGACGTAACAAGAAGACAAAATGCTTCTAGGATGTTAAATGTAACGTAAAACAAACGTAGCGCTATCTCTGGTAATGCTGGCTTGGTTTGATGGGAGTGTGAACTTCCCCAAATCCAATAAAGAGTAGGACAGAGCAGCTAACGTTAGCCTAAACTCTGATAACATACACGTACACCGGATGTGCTGGTCTTGAAAGGGGATTTTTTTCTAACATAACCTGCAACACCACAAATTAACACCACTAACACCACTACTTACTGTAGTTAGTGATGTGCTTGGATCACCCTGTCTGTCCTCTATAAGCCTCGGGGAAAAGGGGAAACACAAAAACATGCTATTCTAATGTGTCACTTGTGTGATTTTGCACACGTCAGGTCAATATCTGCCAACATGTATGGCTCTCTTCTGAAGCCAGAAAGCACAGAGCCAGCATTCCCGCCTGCAAAGTGATCAAGAGACACTTTTTGCTGCTGCTCCTCTGATAATGAATTGGAGATAGGCAGGGGATTTATGTGTTGGCTTTAGCTTTGACACCCAAATGAGCTCTTATTTTATCGTTCAGCTAACAGTTTGAAACCAGAAATACTACCCACATCCCGTTAAAACAAACATCCTGGCTGCTTTCAAGGCTCATAAGGCCACTCTCCACTTAACTATCAATGAAAGTCCTTCACAGAGTGTCTCTTGAAAGCTTTGAGTTTTATTTAACATCAGAGATGTAAATTTATCCTCAAGCGTTAAAGATGATCTTAATTACTTGTTGATTCTTTTGTTATAGATAGCTTTCCCTTCTCTCTATAAGTATTTGTATAAGTATTATATTTTACACTGAAAAAAACGAATGATACTTCTAATAATACAAACGTAACTTGCTTTGTTTATTCATTTGTATGGGTTGCTGATCTGATTGTGAGTAGTGGTGTGTGTGTGCTGTGTGTGTTGGAGTCGATGCTCCAGTCTAGTGGTTGTACCGGAAGCTGACATGCTTTCATGAGGCAAGACGATGCAGGAAGTAATGTTAGTGCCACACGTAATTTCTCAGTGTCAACGTGACCTGCAATATCTTTTCCTTTACAGAGCAATCCAAAAATAAATCATTTAAAAAACACTTTATACATGCTGAGTTCTTACTGGTGATTATGACTGCTAACATTGCAACTTCAACTAGACTTTTTTTTGGCCACATGTTTCGAATTCACACCAAGCAGCAGTGAAGTGCGGCTCATCGTAAATAATAACATTTTTCTGCGGTCGGGAGGCGTGTTCACGTGTTCCAGGTGAGAAGAAATTATTTGTAATATAGGTTAACGTATCACAGGAGTCACAGGATCTATTTACCGATTGGCTGCAGGTCCTCTCTGGCCACACTTCGCAGCTAAAAGTTAAATTTTTCCCAACTTTAGTTTGGCCGCAGTATCAAACGGCCGCAGCTTGCTGAGCTTGGGAGCGGCCGCCGCCACTTTTCATAGACATTGCAGGACAGCTCGCCACAGGCCACACTTCGCCGCTGCTCTGGTGTGACTTCGACACAAATCAAAACAGTAAGGTTGTGGGTTGTAAAACAAAAACAATGAGTTGAAAGATGCCAACCGTGTGTTTGTCACTACATGCAACCCCCTTTTACATTACACATACTGTAGTCTTCTGACCCATAAAAAACATTGATTAGGGCAGCATTTTTGCTTCTATCTGGATAAACAACATCAGGGTTCCTGCGGATCCTTAAAAAGTCTTAAAAGACATTGAGTTAATTACTCTTAAAAAAAGGCCTTAATTGGTATTAAAATGTCTTGAATCAATCTTTACAAAGTCTTAAAATGCTGTGATATGGGAAGTAGGATTTTATGAATAGCTTCTTTTCTGCAATTTAAAATGTGACACGGTGACGAAACATTAATCATACAAGTCCAATGAGGGAGTATAAGATTTATTCTGCGCAATTTTCCTGAACTCCGAAATTGCCCACGTTTGCATGCAGTTCTGACAGACAGCCGACAACATCAGCAAGTAAAATTTTGGTTATTGTAAAGTCTTAAATTTCATTATGAGGCTGAAAAAGCCTTAAATCTATCTTGCCTTAAGCTGTAGGAATCCTGAACATGTATTTTGTCTTAGTTTTTTCTACACTCATATTCTAATAGCACCTTTCCCTCCAGGGTTAGAGTTCGAGTTCTACTATGAAAACACAACACACCCAAAAACCAACTCATCCCAACAGCCAGGGAAACCCAAGTCAGAATTTCTGTGTGAAAGGAAAACGGAGCCCTAAAGGATCATTACAACAGAAACTGTTTAAAAGAATTGTAGGGGGATTGACTCATTTCTCATCTGTCAACAGCTGATGGACTAGCAGAGAGATGACACTTAAGTGGCTATAGCCAAACTGTTATTAAGAATGGAATGACTTAAAGCGTAAATAAGCGTTCTCCGCTCCGATTTGCATTTTTATTGGTTTATGCTATGTGAAGAAATAGGCAGAAAATATGAAGTGAAACATTTCACGAGTGATGTCACTAAGAATTATAGAAGAAATTGTTGTTAAAAGGAAGCTACAGATTGTGACAAGAAAGATACGAAAGTAAGATTTGTGACACATACACAAACCATGTGTATGACACCAAGTGTAGTTACACACACCGCTATACTTCAGATTTATATCAGAGCTTGAATAAATCTCCTTCTTTACATTTGAGAGTCTAAATAGAAGACTGTTCTTTTTTAAGAAAATAAATTCAATCATTTGAAACAACTCACTTTCTGCAATCATGTTTGCATATTTGTAAGATTTAAGTTGAATTTACTGCAGAAAAGATAAGAATTGGGGGCCAACCTCCACCTCACATAGGGAGTGAGACGGGGAACGATATGCAAAAAGGGTTGCATTTAAACCAGGTACATGGTTACACTAATTGTTTAGTAACTCCTTGGTGACCCCGAAGTTATTAAACACACCAAGAGTTTCAAACCTAAAGCTGGACAATAACCCAAATTCATTGAATTACCAACATTATGAATCTCTCACTGACCTAAATTTATTAATGTCACACTTTTCAATAAATGGACGTGACGACAGCTACAACAACAAATGACATGTAAGCAGAAGTTTAACCAACCAATCAGCAAACAGCTAATTTTGTATTACACATGACATGCAGGGATATATGTGAAATGAATTAACAACTATTTTCATTAAAAAAATAATTGTTTAAAGCAATTAATCCAGTGGCTTCAGCTTCTCAAATAAAATGTCTTTTTTATATTATTGTAAATTCAATATCTTTGTGTTTTAGACCGTTAGTCAGTCAAAACAAGCAATTTGAAGATATCATCTTGGACTAATGATGGGCATTTCTCACCTTTTATTTACTTTACAGATGATAAAAATCATTCTTAAAATGTATAAATTGCTATATTTTATTATTATCGAGGTAATGTTTGTATTGTCCTGGTCTATTCAGCCCCGTGTTAAACACTGATCTAGAGCGAGTCGTGAAACTAGGTCACTTAACAGGCGACCCATTCAGACTAACGGCAAACACGGGTCATGTCCTTGCTTCGGTCTGAAATTGATCTAAGAGTTGCGTCACTAATTTCTGCTATTTGACGTGCTAGGAAATCCAGTTCAGATCTTGGTTTTGTTGTTTCAGTAGAAAAATGTATTTTGGGTTTATACATTTTTCAGGGATAAAGTTAAGGAGCTAAAAAGTCGTTTTCTACATTTGTCTGTGATGGAATAACTAAATATCAAACGGAGTTGGAGGGATGAGCCGACTGTGTTTCCTCAGTCTGTGTTTCCTTTCTTTCCCCAGAATGTCTCAGTGCAGCTCATGTCCTCCGCTGCTTTATTTTTCTGAGAGCTTTTTCTTCTGTGAGAGGAATGTCAAGTGCCCATCTCGGTGCGTTTCTCCCTGTTCTGTGTTTTGTTTTGTTACTTGTGGTTCACTCTTGATTTCCGTCTTTTCACCTCCTCTAGTCTTTGTCTTCTTCGTTGTGTTTCTTCCTCAAGGTATGTGCAGTTAGCTGCTGGTGCCCCGGACTGTATGTCCTTTACGTCTGAATCATAACACTCAGGCTAAACAAGTTTATGTGTTAATATCAAGCATGATGTCTTTGTACAGCTTTCTTTTGTGTTAGTACAGGTAGACGTGTCTATGAGAGAGAGCGAGAGAGAAAGAGAGAGAGAGATAGAGAGAGAGAGAGAGAGATGAAGGAGGGGGGACAGATAGTGAGAAAGAGAGGAGGGGGGAGGAGACGTGGAGAGTCGTTTTATTAACGTGGCGACTCCCGCTAAAATTCAGGGAGTGCTGTTGCATCCAGCTGTTACTGGTTGCGCGAGGCTTCGTTGCCATGGCAACACAGCCCTGTGCGCCTGCTCAAGGTCGTTCATCCAGCTCTGAACTGAGCAGCGTGCTGCACATAGGATGCAAACGGAGAGAGAGAGAGGGAGAGAGAGGGAGAGAGAGAGGGAGAGAAGAAGAGAAACAGAAAAACTACTTCAAAGTGACCAATCAAAAGCACTTCTGTGACGTTGTGGTCGGTGAACAAACTCAACACCCCCCCACCCACCCCCCAACACACACACACACACACACACACACACACACACACACATAGACATAGATACACACACACTTACCTTCTTCAATAAAGAAACAAACAAAAAAGAACCTCTGGCCTTGGGGCTTGTAGGTTCTTTTGCCAGCTGATAAAATATTTAGCTGGTCAGTGGGAGAGAGAGAGCGATACGGTGTCTGGAGAAGAAGCGAGCAGCAGAGCTTGGCTTTGTGTTTTCCTTTCTCTAATGGTGCATTGCTGTGAGGCTACCTGGGGCTTCTTTCACCTCCTCTCCTCTCTCCTCCTCTCCTCTCCTCTCCTCTCCTCTCCTGCAGCATCCCTCGGGGGCTCTGCTGCATGTTTGCCGGCGCTGACTGGACTCAGCACAGCACACATTGTCCCTCTAAAGACACCAATACATTGTGTGATAGCAGCAGTCTTGCAGGTTCATTGCATGTTACTGTGCGAAATTGGGTCAAATAACATCTTTGTTGCAATCTGTGTCAGAAGGGGCATGTCATTGTGCGATGAATACCTAGTGAATGCCCTACGGAGTAAATAGAGGAAACAAGTCTACGAGTCTTCATCATAGACCGTATATAAAGATGGACGACGCGTCTCCACTTCCTCCCACTGTACAAAAGTGAAGCCAAAATATCCCGGATACGGCAGCTGCCATCTTGAGATTTTGATGTCATTTGGAGCCAGAATCTACGTAGTAGTGATCGGGCGGTGGAGCCGCGGTATCGAGGTCACCCGCCTCAAGCAATCGCGAGCCGAGCACGACCACAGCTTGTCAGCGAGAGAGACTCACAGCTGCCAATCATGACGTCTCAACCCCTTTTTATAGCATCAAATAACCAAACTTAGCAGAAAAAGAAAATGAACCCTTGAACACACATCAGCGTGCTAATAACTATCTAAAATGACAGAAACCATCTTTGGGAAAAAAATTATTTTACGTGTACTTTGACTTTTTAGTTTGGCCCATGTCCCATCCACTAAGGATACGGGCTTTATGACCTATACCGCAGCCAGCCACCAGGGGGCGATCAAGATGTTTTGGCTTCACTTAAGGGGAGCTGTCATGTCGTCCATCTTTATATACAGTCTATGATCTACAGCCACGGTCTGCTAAATGCTAATACTAGCATGGCTACATGCTCACAATGACTGTTCTAACTTGCTGATGGAAAGCAGGTGTAATGTTTACCAAGTTCACCATCTTAGTTTAGCGTGTTAGCATGCTAACATTATCTAAGTAGCACAAAGTACAGCCAAAGTGGTGGACCGATAGACATTGCTACAGCCAGACTGCTAGCATGGCTAAAAATATGCAAGTAGAGACATTTCATCAGTACTGGTGCACCATATCATGTCATTTGTGGTAATACCGACATATCCTAATGTGATTAACATTTGTCTTATTGTGACATTAACAGTATTATGGCAGTAGACTTGGCTGAACATTGCAGCTAGAAAAAAAATGACGTTTTGATAACATTAGGAGCAGAGGTGGTACAACACAAAGCTTTCTTTTAAAACAGTCTTATTAAATAAAAAGAAGCCCATAGTAAAACAAATGCATACAGGAGCAGTGGTGTTATGGAAATATTATGTAAATATTTCTGAAATAAGAGTAAAGAAAAGCAAGTAAGAAAGGAGTTAATTAAGTAAGGTGCAAAGGTAGTCTAAGTAACAATTACAATGCAATAGTGAGTAAACAATGTAGTAACAAAGACAGAAAATTGCCAGTAAAGGTTACTTGAGTACCTTTGATAGAAACACGTCTTAACTCTAAGTAGAGGTTACTTGAAATATCCTTTATAAAATCTCCTCAGAATGTCTGACGAGACAGGATGAGTTGGGATCTAATGAAGTGGCGATGATTGATCGATCACATTGTTATGTTCACTTTGCAGTAATTAATCAGAGAAGCACATAACATTGTTGGGAATAAAAAAAAAAAGTTTTTAGAAAAGCGGCTCAATCAGTCATTTTTAGGTTGTCGTAGTAGCAGCGGCAATGTGAGAATTCAGTCCTAAATTTTAGACGCAGGCTGTTTTTTGGTTGCCAAAGCTCTAAATCAGCCGTCAGTATCTCTAGTGTGGTTTTGAATTGACAACCTAATTTCTCTAATGATTGTCAACTTTTAACTGGGAGCATCGGAAATCACACAGTGGAAGAAGTAATAAGAAGCCTCACTCACAGTGACGCTTACATGCACACTAATATTCCACTATTATTCTGAATATGGCAATATTCCTAGGGCTGAACTGAAGCTTCAAAGCTATATCAGAGACAACATAATTCTATTCTAAGACTATTAATATATAAGTATGTAATAGTAATAGTATAAATCCCAAAATAAGGAAAAATCCCACAACATTATTCATTATTCAACATTAAATATTATTAGTTATTCTCAGACGGATATTTGTTATGTGTAGAGGTGCGTGTGTGTACAGTAGTGCGGCAGTGGCACTGTCCAGAAGCCTCAAATAGCTTCGAATATTGTTCACCGAAGCTGCGAAGCCCAACAAATGGTATTCGGGACAGACCTAAATATTCCGAATTTGATACAGGTCATATAAACGGCATATTCCGTTTGGATATTCTCATTTAGGCCTTATTCCGAGTGGAACATTTTCCAATTAAGACATGTGGGATATGCTGATATCATTTAGGTTTTAGGAGCATTATTTGGACATGTATACATTCAGAATATACGTCTCAAATTTGGGTTTTTAGGGCAGTTTGTGACACGCAGCCTTTTGCCTTTTTATGTCCAGCTCTGCGCGTTGTACACAGACCAACTAGCCGACAGTTTGCAGAGATGCATGCCCAAAAGAAAAGTCCACATTTCTGGTCGGAATGAGAAACATACCTACTTCTAAACATTATGAGAGAGTTGGATACGCGCAAATATTGCAACGCCGACCTTTTCAAGAAGGTGGTTGAAGGAATGAAAGAGGGAGGCTGTGTCCACACGGTCGAATAAGTCCGCAACTGATTACGTTATTCGGAGTATGCATGGCTGCATGTAAACAGGAATATCAGTGGAGCATTCATTTTATTTGGCCATGTAAACAGCTTAGCAGGAATTTTGTCTTTTTCAGAATAAGGGCAAAAAACAGAATATTTTGTGCATTTGTGCAAACATGTGAAGGTCAGATAGCAGAAGACCACTGTCCACAGGGGTTACACATAAGCACTTGCCTACATATTCCTGAATCTGCCACAAAATCATGTTAAGACTACGTGCTGGTGCCTAATATGGAGGGGTGGTTTTCTTCTTCTGCTTCTGTTTTTCTCTTTTTGTTCTTCGCAGGGTGCACACAGAGTTCAGCAGGATTTTCGAAAAACAACTTTTTAGGGAGAGCAGTGAGGAATCGTGTCGCTTTCTGTGGTCAGTGACGTGATGGTTTAGAGCCGACGTGTGTGTACCGTTGTTTAAAAGAGAGTAAGAAAAATGCTGTCACCTTTTTGTGAGCCCCGAGCAGAGGAGAGCTGGGTTTTAGAGGGAGTGGGGGGTTAGTTTCACGTTTCTCCTAGCTGTAAGGTAATAGATGCTTATTAAAGGGGTCCTCAGAGGGGTGTGAGTGTCTAAGAAGGGGAGCTCTGTTTTTTTACTTATTTTCCATTGTAAAAATTCAGACCTAGTTTATGTGTATCCTTTAGGTGCCCGTGCACACACACACACACACACACACTCACACAAACATTTATGGGGTAGGAGTAGAGGTAAACGTTACCAGCTGCAGCACAGCGAGCGAGTGGCTTCAACTCTGCCTGAACCCGGCTGTTACGTGACCACCTCCTCAACTTAATTCACTCCCGTCCTGCCGTCCCCTCAGCTGCCACACCTCCTATATCACTCCACATACACACACGTATATACACACATACACACACACACACACACACACACACACACACACACACACACACACCGCCATCTCCTCTCTCCAGTGTCACTAGCAGCAGCATCACTCATCTCAGGATAGCGGGAGAGCGCTCCAAGGTCTGCTACCCCCACCTCGTCACCTTGGTGTGGAGCAGCGGGCCGGCTGAGCGGGCTTCATCTGATTGGCTGCCCCTCCGCCTCCCGCTCCGAGGTCACACCGTTGATGCTGTGATGTCACAGAATCTTGTTTATCCGTACCTCCTGTCAAGCTCAGTTGCAACATACTGTAGACAAACGGCAGCACCTCGTATCAGTGATAACATTAGTGATTTCTTTATTCTTTATTTGGATCTTATTAGCTTCCACATTGTGGTTGTGAGTCTTCCTCGGGTCCACACAAACAACATAGCAATACAAAATAAAAATAATACAAACATGAATTTAAAATCACATTGTATCAATTAAACATGCCATAACCCAAGTCGACCAGCCACTCATGGAGATTTAGGAAATGTGATTTCATGGAGCAGAAACTGGTGGCTGTTACTTTTTGTTTTTTTTGCCCCAAGATCTCAGTTTGTTGTTGAAGTCGCTGATAACCACAAAAAAAAAAAAATGTTCTGGCTTGTTTGTATTTCTTTAAACCAATCACAAACGTCTTGGACGGTGCTGAGCACAGGATGCAGCGACGGTGCCCTTACAAAATAGATAGCACAGATAGCGGAAGACAGCGTTGCCAGATGGGAAATGTTACACTATCGTACCAGAGACTTAAAATGATCGTATTTTGAGGAAATTTATCGTATGCGAGTCATAACCACGAGAACAAAAAGCCGTAAATGTGTAATTTTACAAAACACGTATTTAAAAGACTTTTGCCATGCCTCAAATCTCCCCACATCATTTTCTTTTTCTTTATTTTTTTTTAAAGCAAGCTGACGTAGCTATGATGCATGGAAAAGGTCCATAAGTCCATCAGCCTGACAATTTTTGTAATAGCCGACTATTACAAAAATTAAATAAATTACAAGACAGTAGACAGGAAGCCTTTTCATATTCTGCATGAAAACCATTAAGGCCATAAACTAAGCTAATTAAAATTATGTTACTGGGCTTACTGGTGCATTCAAAGCTATCTATCATGCAAACTCTCTTCAAATGAGCATTGAGCATCCGTGCTCGTGAGTCACGTTCATCAACATCATAGCCTGCACCAAGCATGATTGGCTGGTAAGAGGTCACGTCAGAAGACGTGTAAACACAGACGTAGGATTCATCCAGAAATTAATTAAAATGAGACAGCACAGACTAAAACCAACTACTAATTATAAACGTCCAAAAATGGTCAATTTATTGTACATTATGGCATTTTTGGCATTAATTATCGTACAAATCCGATAATTATTGTACATCTGGCAACGCTGGCAGGAGGCGAGAAGAAAGCTGCGTGAGATAGGCTGCGGTTTATACTCCTAGTCTACCTCCGGTGAGTCAGACTACAGGGCAAGTTAATATGGAGGTTTACAAGGGAGGTGCCACCACAGTAACAACAGCTTGTTTACTTCTGCCTACAACCCAGATTTGTGTATAGAGAACGGTTCTCATCATCCGATTTGTTCATAGACATGGCACAACCAGATGACGGGTGTTCACTTGACACGTATTAAACCTATGACAAAAACCAGTACATACCAGTTTTTCACAAAGGAATTGTGTATTGTTCCAAATAACAGAAGACGAGGGCTGCGTTCCAAATCACACACTTTTTCTTCTTTCTTTTTACTTTTAGTACATACTTAAGCTGCTCTTACAAAATACGTACTGTTGCATGCAGTATGCATACAATTGGGACATACTACTTCGTCATAACACTGCGCCTTGAACTTTGATCCTCTTGCTCATATATCGGGTGCGCAGAGGATTGTGGGTAAAAGCATGCTGGCTTGCATACTGCAAAATGCAACCAGATGTAGTAGTACATCCTGGTATTTTTGGCACTCTGCATTTGACATACTATGTCTTGGGACATACAAAATCTTTTTCTGGCATACTAAATAGTATGTTAGTATGGGTACTGGAATGTAAAGTAGATTGTTATTTAGCCTCCGCAGTTAGCCACATTAGCACGGAAAGAACAATGAAGAACTAATCTGGCTAATACAGTTATGGTGCCTTCAAATGAAACTCGTGAGGTCATAGTTACAACATGGGAAGTCGTGTACACGATATGCTTGGCGTTCAAGTGGTTAAGTTGTGAGAACAGCGCTGCTAAGCAAGGGCAATATTAACATTACTGTTGGCGTCTAGAAGCCAGAGCGGCTAACAATTTAGCAAGCTAGCAAGTGAGTAACATAATGCAGTAGATGCAAAGAATGACGCCGTTTGGAATATCAACATTTTCCACAGACATATTATAAAATTACGAAGAAAAACAATATACGACTAAAATTACAATATATTAACTTATTATGCACCAAAAAATGAACTTCCATGGCCTCTGCCATTTCTGACAATGTCAACAAACACGTCACAAGTCGTAACTTTCCACTTGTGAGGTCGTGAATACCACAAGAGGGGGACGTTCATATGGACTCCTCATGAACATGGTAAACACGACCCCATTTGAAGGCACCAATAGTTTTGGCAATGCTCATTCTCACCCCTTTAGTACTGGTATGAAACTCAACGTGTAGGTTCTCTGTCAGCTCTACTCTCTACAGCCCTCAACCCTTCATTGACTGATCCCCTTTTGGCTCAGTAGGTGACATCAAACGTGACATCAATGCCTTGAACCCCATGAAACTGTTGTGTAAGAGACGTTTAGACTGCTCAGTGAAACACATGACTAAGGAGATTTTGAAAGCGTGCACATGACATGCCGAGAAGACGCGGGCTCAGGCTGTAGTCAAACTGCTGAATTTCACATTCTGCTGTGGATGGGGGGGACTATGCAGAGCTACATCTGTTTCTGAGGGAAGAAGCCCTCCGTGCATCGGCCTCGGCTCAGCCAGAGGGGAGGGAGCGTCTTTGGTTGAATCAGCTTTTCCTCCCTAACCCCCCACCCTCCTCTCTCATTTTCTTTTACTGCCTCCCTCCCTCACAATGAATCTGTTAGTCCTGTGAGATCCGAGTCGTAGTAAACAGGCACTGACATCTGCGTGCTCTCTTTAGAGGAAAAGGGGCCAGAATTTAAATATTGATTTGATGCAATGTGAGACAAAGATTCCGGTTCTTCTCGCGTTCCTCTTCGGAGAGCTTTTTATAGCTGTTGTTTGTGTATTTTTAGGTGTTGTCCAGCAAATCAGACTTTATCCAAAATGAAAGGCTTCGCTTGCGTTAAGACTCTCCTGTTCTTCTGCTTCTCGGTGTGCATACGTGCATGTTCCTGTGTCTCAGTTAGACACGATGCCCAGGATGAAATATCATCTCCTGTTGGACTCGGCTGCCCACTCAGGTAACCGTCAGGTGAACAGCCTCGGCTCGCCTGCAGATCTAGAGGGCTGCTGGTGATGATCAAGCTCGACTAATGGAAGACTGACATCGCTGGTAGATTCAGGAGTAGTGCGATGGAGGAAATGTTGCCTTTTCCTTCCCAGCTGTTTGCTAAATGACTACTTTGTTGTCCCTACCATTAAATAAAACTCCTTCTGTTTCCTTTAGCTGATCTCAGATCAGTTTTCCTCTCTGTTCCATCCCGATATCCTGGTTTGACAGGAAGCACAAAACGTGAAAGAGAAAGTGAAATAGTCTCAAAATGCTGCGTCATTGGGACTTGAATGACAGGCCACGCCACTGCAAATCACCCAAAGTGTCCCTGACCAAGGCAGCTGCTTCCCTGTGTTTTACACTGCTAACACTTCAGCAGCATCTGCTCATAACAATATATTAATACTGCTGAGGAAACTAATGGAGGAGGGCTTACAACCAGCGATTCAGGATGCTTTTTAGATAAAGACTTAGAAATTATTTTCCTGTATTTACATTTACATGATTGTAAATATATTTATTTTTGTTGATCTCATTTTAATATACCATTTTCATTTGTTAAAGAATCTTTATTCATTTTTTTGTTTGTATAAATCCAGGTATATTCATATACAGTATAGAAGCATTGAAGAGTTGAAGTGTTAACTGGTCACCATGAGCGGTGAAACTTTTCAACCTCAATCACACTGAAGAGGCCTTGACATATCAACACTATCTCATTTTCAGCCAAAGAGACATGTTAACCTATCCTACTTCTATAATTTGGTCTCTTTCTCACATTCTCACATTACTGATATAATCATGTTTTGAGTTTGGGTGGTGGTGCCGCCCTTTGTTTACATTTGCATCACGGATTGTACCTTTAACTCGGGTGGACGTCTGTTATCACAGGGACCTTTCTGTCCACTCGAGTTAAAGCAGCTTAGCGAGGTCTATGTGATTCTACTGTAAACACACATGCACACTGTATGTGTTAGCTGAAAACCGTTCTCCCCTCACACGTCGGTGACAGGCCTCCAGTAAAGGCCTTGTGGAGAGTACGTGTTAGCCCAGCACGATCTCTCTCCCTATCTCACCACGGCTAAAAATAACACCATCTCTCCACACTAGACTTACACAGAGAAAAGGAGGGAGGGTGGAGGGGAAGGTGGGGATGAGAGGGAGGCAGAGTGAGAAAACAACAATCAAAGCGGGAGAAAGGGGAGAGGAGACGGACGGAGAGGGAGCAGAGGTGCAGGGAGGAAAAGAAAACAAGTCATTAATAATTTACCTGGAGGACACTTCTAGTTCGACCTTTAGTTCTGGTCAGTGGTGTTCAGCAAAGAACAAAGTGTTTTATAGTTTTGGGCAACTCTTTTACATGATCTGGCTGGTGTGGACTGTCTGGAACTCTGCACCCACAGCGACTGGCCAGATGTGCTCAAGTTCTTAGCAGGTGTTCAGACCCAAAAAAAGCAAAATATAGGTACCAGTGAGAAAATTAAATATGATCCAGAAAGGACGATTTACAGGGGACAAATCGCTTTTCAGTTCTTCTGCACATACATTTGGGTATCTGGAGTACCTACCAACCCACAAACTGTGAAATAAGACAACCAGGTCAGTTTTTTGTGGGCTCCCTTTCCTATGTCACGTGCTCATTAGAATATATTGCCCACAGCATGAGAACTAGCATTGCAACACGGATGTATTAAGAGAACTGGATACAGCGTTGCAGACGGGGCCCCGTTCATTCCTATGAAAGTTGCTCAGTGGCGCATGAAGCCAAAATGGCTCGACCTCTGAGTGGAAAAGTACCCAGATCTTCCAGCGATCTTCTGCATCCATTGGGCCCATGGAGCAGGCGCAGTAGCCTCCGCTCGGTCACATGGCTCAGTCACGGGGTCACAGCCGTCATGCTGTCATCACGGCTTGCTAACTTCGCCTCCCAGCCCTCTCTCCAGCCTGATTTGGTGTGAATGCTGCCTTACTGGGAATCCCTACTGGAAGTGAGACATGAGCGGCGTGCAAGTGTTTTGTCATCTAATCCACAGACGTCAGTGGACAAAGGCTTGCTAGCCTGCATTCACCAGGCTGACTGACAGCAGACATCTACTGAACCAAAATAGTTATCATTTCTATTTCAGTGTTTGTAGGCCGATGAATTGATTTTATTTCCCCGCCCACTGTAACGAGTGAGAGGATTCTGAAACAGGCGAGCTCAAAGACAGACTTCTTGATGCCTTGACCATTCAATGTATAAGTTCAAAATTTGGTGTGATTTAAACAGCTGTCTTGAAGCATAAAAAATTCAATGGGTCTCTGTCAGACCCGCATCTCATGGAGTCGGTGTGGATTGATTCATTTAATAAAATGAAAGTGTATTTATTCTGTGAGATGTGCGTCGAAAACATCGAAACCGCTCTCTGTGGGCATTGGCCGTTAGTCAAAGAATTATGTTCTTTGCTTCTTTGCTGCAGAAGTCCAGTGTGCAATACTCACTCATTTTCTTTTGGATTTAGCTTTCACTGTGAAGTTGCACACAGGAAGTGTTGAATTAGCTGTCGTGCTTAGCCACAAAGGGCTAAAGGACTCAGTATGCTTCAAATGAAATGCTTGTTGGATCGTCCCCCCATCCCCCACACCTTTCCAATGTCAGAATTGCTTTGGGCTTCGGACAAGCGCACCCACTTCATGCAGTCATCAGCCAGGTGTGGAGGTGTGAAAGCAAGCAGGATTTTAACTTCTCTTTCAAGCTCTCTTTCTTACTTCCCTCAGTTTTTGTGTGTCCAAATGAGTGCAACACTATGAAATGTCTCTGAGGAGAGAGTGTGTGCCATTGTCCCCGTTTATACATATCATTGCTTCTTGCTCCTCTCTATGGCAGCAGGTTATGCTCCGCCTTCCAGTGTGGCCTTTCGGAACAAGTTTGAACTCATTTGCCTTCAGACGAGGTCAGACGAAACTTTGTAAGAACTTACATGTTTAGCACTTTTTGTCAGTTTACAACAGTTTACCCAGTTAACAGGAGTGGGCTTCATTATGACGAAGCAGAGCAAAGGGGTGTCAAACAGGAAACGACGGGAAAGTCCTTGTTTGTCGTCACCGATTTGATTCTTTGCTTTGCCGCCTGCTGTATGCATCCTGTCACTTTACTCGTCCTTTACTCAGTAACACACACATATATTCAACTCTTGACTAGTGAGGATTAATTTGTGACTTGCTCTGCATTTAACCTTTGTCCCGACACACTTCAGCTGCACAACAGAGCAGAAATATAGCCGGAGGAGTTAAGGGGAGGGGTTGGGTAACTTGTTGCTGTGTGATTATGGTGCTGTGAAAAACACTATGAAGGGCGTGTTTGTTTTTGAGCGCTTTTTAGAGTTTGTATTTACCAACAAGGCAAACCAAGGTCCTGGCTAAAGGTTAGGGACACGTTGATGCGAATTTTTCCACGTTTTTCCTCAGCTTCTCAGTTTCAGTTTGCTTCTCCGGCACAAAAGAGAGGTTTTTGGTTTTAGTGCCACAGGGGGGGTTTGGGGGATTTCAAGCAGCAGAAGAATGGGCGATGCAGTTGACATTGTTACATTTCAAGTGTTTCTCAAACAGCCCATTTACTGTGTAACCTTAAACCCCAGGGTAACACCGAGGCCTCTCTCCATCTGTCAAGGTGCTATACAGACTACTTAGCTATTGCAGCTTATTCTGACATATTTTACAGATTGTTAAACTCACATAGTTTCAAGACTTTTACACAGATTATCTGTTTTTCTCTAAAGGCAACAGATAAAATAGTAAACCAACAACTTTAGCAAATCAATATTTTAACTTGCACGGCTTGGAAACAAACTTTCACCGAAGCTCACAAAGATGGAAAGACTTGCACATGCTCACATTGTGGATTGGACTGTTCATTCAGGAAGTTGCTTTTTCAACGTCTTCTCACACCTTCACTACCACCATCAACCCACCTGAATTTGACACTGCCACGAAACTCCTCTCTCGAACCTGAGAACTGGTCAAAACATGAGAAAAAGTGAGAGAATGAAGTGTTGAGAGAAAGATGGATGTAACCCCATTTGGAGAGAGAAAGAAGGAGATGTAAGGTGATCTGTTTACTTGAGACTCTGAAAGTGTTTTAATGGCTGCTACTGGTGGTTGTGAAAAGATAAATCTCTAAAGTGAAGAGGCGATTCTCTACTTGTTGGTTGGCTGTCGGTAGCTGGATTCTTATCCAAGTTCTTTTTGGCGAAGTTTGCATCGTTGGATAGTTTGAAAGGATTGATTTCTGTTGGATATCCTGCAAATATTGTGAGTGAAATGTCTTTTAACAACAACCTAGAAAAGTGTGTTATGTAGGTGAAAGCTGGTCAAACTTCTAAATACTGGGATACAATTCTCTTTTGGAAAGGATACCATCATTTTCAAAGAGAATGGACATCTTCTTTTGTGGCATTGCTGAAAGAATTAGGTAAATAATCCCTTTGTCCAACAATTTTCATAATTATTTCAGTCGTTTATGAGAGAAAATGCCAAACATTGCCTGTTTCCAACTTCTCAAATGTGACAATTTGCTGCTTTTCTTCATTTCATATGAATATATTTGAATTTTGGACAAAAAAGCAATTTAAAGAAATCACCTCTAACTTTTTTGTTTGTAAGCCCTTGTCAGTAACAACACCATAATGTAGCCTACGGAGAGTTCACGTCTTTGTTGATGACAAGACTTTTTCTATCGAGGTTGAGCAAAAGAAGTCAGGAAGCTCTCTAATCACACAAGCTTTTAAGCCTATGGAGCAGGTAGGGCTGTCTATTGTCTATTTAAGAATATAGCAATACAATACGTATCATGGTACAGGGCTCACGATTAAATTTATTGCGATATATTGCGATACTGTAAGCAAAGCGATATATTGTGATTTTTTTTTAAATCAAATTGTAGGTAAACTGTCATATTATAAAAAACACACCACCATATGCAAAAATCAGAGAAAAAAGTTAACTTTTTTATGCAATCACAACAGTGAGATCTTCATTTGCTTTAGTCTCTGTAACATTCAACATCATAGCACTACTATTTGAACAACCTGAGCCACTGTCTGCCACGAGTCTTTGCATGTAAACTATTAATTAAAAATCGATAGTCTTTTTGAGAATCAATACAGTATCACAAAACATAATATCGCAATACTCAAGTGTATCGATAATTTCTTACACCTAGGAGAAGGTGTCCACTACAGTTGTTGGATCGTATGAAATCTGAGCAGCATTAGAAATAATATTGACATAAAATCCTGAAAGACTTCTTGCACATCCATCAAGGATAAATGTAATAAACTTTTAGAAAAATACATTATCAACTTAAAGGAAAAGCTGGTGGTATTCTAAACGTTTGTTATTGTCAACACATCTTATGGAAAAAAATAAAACTAATGATATGTTAGACCATGCCAAGTACCCCAGCCTGTCAGTGGCTCTCAGCTCTAACCCAAAACAAAAAACACAAATTGGTGACAAATATATAACTTCATGTTTAAGAAAAGCTAAATAATGTCCTAAAACAGCTGGGCACTGTACTCTTTAGCAAACGTGTGTTACTGTGTGTTTACAGCAGCAGGACGGTGTGTGTGTGTGTGTGGGATTGACTGGAAATAAACTAAAGTGCCCTTGTTCATGGTAATGAAGGAACATGTCACTCAATGCAACACTTTGCCTCATTCATTGGTATATTTTTAATGAACAATAATGGAACTCTATGGCACAGATGAATAGGGCTGCAACTATTGGTTATTTTCATTGTCGATTAATCTGTTGATTATTTTCTTGATTAATCGATTAGTTGTTTGGTCTATAAAATGGTAAGAAATGTTGATCAGTTTTTCCCAAAGCTCAAGAGGACGTCCTTGCATGTCTTGTTTTGTCCACAACTCAAAGATATTCACTTTGCTGTCATAGAGGAGCGAAGAAACTAGAAAATATTCACATTTAAGAAGCTGGAATCAGAAACATTTTAAACCAATTAATTGATTATCAGAATATTTGGTGATTAATTTAATAGTTGACAACTAATCGATTAATCAAAAAATGTCCTAAAACAGCTGGGCACCTTACTCTTTATCAGATGTGTGTTACTGTGTGTTCACAGCAGCAGGACGGTGTGTGTGGGATTGACTGGAAATCAAATAAAGTGCCCGTGTTCATGGTAATGAAGAAACATGCCACTCAATGCAACGATTGGCTTCATTGGTATATTTTTAATAGTGTTTGAACAATAGTGGAACTCTATAGCACAGATGAATAAGATATATCAGGCGTTGGATACCTGATAATGGTATAAATTTGTTGTTTGTTATAATGGGATTTGTCGACAGTAAGAAGAATCTAGAATATAAACCAGTCTTGTCCTTTAACTGCAGCTGATTGTAACAGACATATTTTATTTTCCGGTCGGAGAGCTGGATGGAAACGCAGCTGTCTGTGAAGAGAGAGTCAGCTACAGGTGGAAGGTGGCTATACATCTCGTCACGTCTCGGAGTCTGCTCTGTCCACACTTCATCTGGTGATATTCACAGCCCGCTGCTCTCATGAGGATGTGTGTTCCTGTGTGTGTGTGCGTGTGTGTGCGCCTGCGTGTGCCTTATTATCGCAGTCAGGTGGATGGAGGAGGAGGAGGAGGAGGAGGAGGAGGAGGAGGATGATGATGAGGAGGGTGGGGGCAATTGTGCGGTCGATGTGGGGAGAATAGAACAACAGGGAGCTTCTTCAGTGACCGTGGCTGTTAATTAATCAAACACGCACATACACACACAGACAGTGATGAAGAGGCTATAGAAATACACGCGCACACACATGCACACACACACACACACATATGTACTCGGCCTAGTCTCCTTACAAGAGGCTTGAAGCCATTCTACTTACCGTCGCCAGCCATGCCGACTCTGCTCGCTCTATTTGCAGAGCCGCCCCTCCCCTCTCTGATGCTATGATCTAACTGCAGCCTCCTTCCCTTTCATAGACACACACTCTCCACGCTCACATGCCTGCACACACACACACATATACACACACAGGGGTGCTTATACACCCACCATTCAGCACACTGCGGGGCATGTCTCTGCACTTGGCCTGTAAGTATTTATGTGTATGTTGTTTTGATCAACTAACATGCAGTGGACTGGTGTGTCAGCGGCGTGGCGTCCATTGTTCATCCTTTCGAGGAGAGGCTGTTGATCTTGTGGTTTGCGACCCACGCGCCGTCTAGGTGGCATCTGTTTTGGAAAGCAAAGGAAAAGTACTGAAATGCAAAAAAGCCTCTTATTTTTTTTTTATCCCACTCCTCACTATCCCCCTCAGATCGACAAACAACTGGGTTTTGTTTTTTTGTCCTCTGTGATGAAGGACAAATAAACACGCAGGAAGAGGGGGGGGGACAAGGGGATGTCTGTTTGGAAAAGGTGGGAATAAAAAGTAGAAATAAAACAAGAGTTGGTGGAGAAGCAGAGGCGAGCTTCAGATCTTTACAGTCAAATTCTCCGAGTGGGTCAAAGTTCCCCCAGCAGCCGGAGACGCGTTCTGATTGGTTGTGGAAAGGTGAAATTAAAACCACTGTAAACTTTTGACCTCGCAGGAACAGGGAGAGGAACGCCCATCGCTGTAGTGAGAGCGAGCTTCTCCCTCCTCCTTCTCTTCCTCGTTGCTCTCCCACCAATCCTCCCTCCTCCTTTCCCCTCTCTCTCTCACTTTCTCTCTGCCTCACCCCTTCATTCCCCGTTAGTCTGTCACTCGCTCTGCTCTCTTTCAGTCCAAACCATCTCTCCGTTTCAAACCCCCCTCCTCCTCTATCTCCAGCTCTCCTTTACTGTCTCTCTTTCCCCCGATGAATTTGTGCCTTGCTGCATATAGCCTGATGAGACGGAGGGAGGGAGGGAGGGAGGCAGAGAGCAGGAAAGAGCTGGGGGAAGGGTATAGAGAGGGAGGAGACAGCCAGAGAGGGGGGATGGGAGTAGAGACAGAGGGAGAGGAGCAGAAGAAGGAGACGACACGGGGAGAGGAAGGGCAGGAGGAATGCAGCCGTCTTGACTGTGCGCCGCTCAAACTGCTCCCCGTTAGAGAGGAAGATATTCTAAAGAGGAGTGAATGTATAAATAGACATGTAACTGTGGCTCTGACTAAGATCTGCTGAGCGGCAGGGCGGGGAGAGCCCATTTTTACTGCTAATGGTTTCTCTCATTACACATCAAACGGCTGGGGGGGGGGGAGTGTGTTTATCTGTGTGTGTGTGTGTGTGTGTGTGTGTGTGTGTGTGTGTGTGTGTGTGTGTGTGTGTGTGTGTGTGTGTGTGTGTGTGTGTGTGTGTGTGTGCGGAGTGGGCCGATATTAAATGATTTCATGAGCCAACTAAAAGAGCAGCCCTCTCGCTTGCCGCTTTGATGCTCGTAGACACACAGCTGCATTCGGCCATTAGCAATTTCTTAACTACACAATGTGTTGGAGTATCGTCTACTATAATTGTTCCTGCTGTTCACAAGTAGACAATCTAATGGGGATGTCTCAAAGTCGATCCTAAGTATCGGTATCGGGGCTGATTTTAATTCATCGGTATCAGCTAAACTAAAGTCATCAAAATCTGGTCCTTTCTTTACTAAACTTTGCTGCGTTTCTTTACTGTACTCTGCTATGATGAGTGTACCTTACTACACTACAGCTGGATTCTCGCAATGTCACGAGATCATGCAAGATCATCACACGAAAATCCATCTTGTCAGGCTTCAAGTAATGCGTTTGTCATAGACACATCACCCATTATTTTGTGGAATACTGTTTTGAATTCTCGAGTTTGGCATTTCGGCCGTCGCCATCTGGGTCTTTTGCAACCAGTGACAAAGAGGGTGGAGCTAAGTACAACTAAATGCTGAATCAGACATCTTTAGGCGACCAAAAAGGTTATAATTAACTTTGATGTACTGAAAACACACTGTGAAAGAGTTAAAGTTATAAGATGAAAACACGGACAACACCCAGACCGGACAACGCCGTGGTAGCGACCTGTCAATCACAAGGTAGCCACGCCCTAAAGCATCCCCTGCTTTATGGTCTATTTGACTCTAAATGGGACCATAAGTTACTAAATGAACATCATGCTGTATTGAAGAAGACTTGAAACTAGCAATTGAGACCATAAACTCATGTTTACAATATTAACTGAGGGAATAAATCAAGTGAGAAGTAGGGTCATTTCCTCATAGACCTCTATACAATCAGACCTCTTTTTGCAACCAGAGGAGTCGCCCCCTGATGGCTATTAGAAAAGAATGCAAGTTTAAGGCACTTCTGCATTGGCTTCACTTTTCAGACTTGGAGGTAGCCCACTGGTTTGTGCCTGGTAAGCCAGAGCACGTACCAATCAGCGTCCTGTGAGGAGCTACTGGTAGTTACGAGCGTGGCTTAGGTGTATGTGACGCTACACGGAGAGGCGACTGTTCGTTCTAAACAACAATGGCGGCTCCTGAAGAGGTTAGCGTAAATGCTGCAATAGCATCAGTTCTATCAGAAATGGAGAGTATTTATTTATTTATTGAAAGAAGAGCAAAGAACCGTACCGAAGGCTTTTCTCAATGGAAAAGATGTTTTTGCTCTTCTTCTGACTGACTTCGGCAACAGTTTGATTGACAGATGGTTCATCCAATCACCTGCCAAGTATTTATTTGAAAGTGCCTGCCCCTTTTGCAAACAGTTTCCTATGACTGCTTTTCAGGTGGTTCTGTGTAACAAACAATCTGGCGGGTCAGGTTAGCGGCAAGATTCTGAGTTCAGACACTGAGGTTGCAAAAATGCAGGAATTTGATGAGCTTAGCCACAATGCTAACTAATCAGTTAGCCTCTCTCTTTCTCATTTGCAAAGCTCAGCGTACACAACATTCAGTTGACCGTCACTTTCAAGGTCCAGTTCAAATTGACAAGCATTACCGTCACTAATTAATGTTACTTCCGTGAGTAACTTGACGGCAGGCCAAAGTTTCACTTGGCTGTCGTCGTCTGGTTAACTTGTTAACGTGTCAGCCAAAGATCTTTTGTGCAGGAAGAAGCTCCACTCGTAACACCACTGTACAGTCAAGAGTGTTTCTGTAGTCCCAACAACTCCAACTAAGTGATGCTTCTTCTCTCTAGCGGCTCGGGTCACGTCAGTTTCAGGAGTCGCAATCTCCCAGTTAAACTTTTATTCAAATCATATCAATAATTTAAACTTATCAACATACCTGAGGACCTCAGTATTTGGATCAAGTAGCTTATGAAAAATAAAGCGTGTCAGATTTAGTAGTCTACAGCTGTTATTTCATTGTGTCTGATACATTTTAATAGGATTGGGGGAAAAAATCAATTCACCTATGTATCGCTACTGATATGTCTTTATTCTTTACTCTATCTGATTGATATATTTGACTTCAGGACATCGCTGACTACATACATGCTGAAAATCAAACATTTTAATGTATTAATTTAGACATTTTCCAAAGTTAAAGTCCGTAGAAGTTTATGATTCACCTTTTTCCCATGGTCTAGTGTTAAAAAAGTTAACAAATTGCAATAAATCGTAATATGGAATCTTGTAGAATCGCAATACTTAAAAATCGCAATACATATCAGATCGGCAACCAAGTATCGTGATAGTATCGAATCGGAAGATAGGTGAATTGTCCCAGCCCTACATTTTAGGTATTGGATGGGACTTGGCATCAGCAGATTCAAATATTAAATGACTCGGATCAGGACGTAGAAGTTATTTTAGTGTCTTCCCCCTCTTGTGCTGCACACGTGCATGTGTAAACATAGCCCCGATGCCTTGTCATCAGCGAGATGGCACACACACAGAGGGCCGTCAGTTTTCAGATGTTAATGCGATTGAAATAATCCTTTTTGGTTCGGATTAAGCTCTACGATGAGTGCGGTGAAAGGTGTGGAGGAGACGAGAGCCGGAGACGGTCGTCTGCAACGAGAGGAAGCAGGAGGAGAAAGAAGGCTGAGACGTTTTTTTTTTCTTTGCTTTTCCTGCCAGTAAAAAAAACCCTAGTGAGTTAAGAGAGGAGGCTGTGGATGTTATTGAGTTAACAAGACAGAGAGGGAGGGAGAACAGTGGGAGCTGAGAGACCGGCTCGATAGATGAGTGGATGAGGGTTGCGCTGTGGTGCTCTGCCTGCTCCTGCTGCACAGTGGGCACCATATGGTCACATAATGTATAGAGCACACATCGAGTCCATCCTGCCTCCCAAAACATCCTCTTCTTCTTCTCCCTCTACATCTTGCCAGCCAATCCCGTCACTCAAGACAGCCCATTAGATACATAAACACACGCACACACTCACCATGCATCCCATTAGGTAAGGAGCACCCCACTGAGATGCAACCGGCACCATCTTCAATATAAGAGGCACCCAGACAAACATTTGGGTCCACACACACACACACACACACACACACACACACAAACAAACACACAGTTAGATAAGGGCCCCATCCCCCTCTAATGGGAAATAAGATTGATACCGACAGAAAAAAAAGATTTCTCAAGATGTCACCCTGCTCCTGCTTAGCTCCTTCTGCTTTAAATATTTAAAGCAACCATGGTATGTTTTTCCCCCCATTGTGTTATCATGGAATTGTTGATTTTCTCTGATGTTAATGCAAGTTTGCCGAGCACACAGAGCAGCAGCAGCAGCAGAGCACAGAGGCGAACGAGCGGATCCCCAAACGTACGGTTGATGTGCGCTGACAGTGATGTGCGTGCAAGTGAATGCAAGTTGATTTCTGATTGGGGAATATTGTGTGTAAAGGAGGGATTGCTTTTCTCCCGCACGCCGTCGTCTGGTTTCGAGGTGTGTCGGCTGCTCTGCGACCGCGTTTGTTTGTGGGTGGTTATGCATGTTGCCATGCAGTTTCCCTGCCTCTCCGGCATGTGCTCGTGTCTGTGGGAGTGATGGATGTCAGGCAGGCAGCTAATGTGATTTAGATGCTCCACCAGGAGTGTGTGCGTGCGTGTTTGTGTGTGTGTGCAAGCGTGCGTGTCCCATCCACGTGTGTGTGCAGCTGAATCTGCAGTGTATGTTTGTGTATCTACCTCCATCCCTCCCTCCTCTGCTCTTTCTCTCTCCTCTTCCTCCACCCCCCATCATTTTTTCCCTGTGCTGTGCAGTTTTTGGATTCTGAGCAAATAAATAGAGGGGGGAGGGGGAGGAAACGTGGTGGTGGTGGGGGGTGTTTAAGTGGTGAATCTGCTCCCTCACTGTCACCGTGGAGAAGGAAAAGCGCGAGGTAGGAAGGCGAGGAAGAAAGTAGAGGTGGAGAAGAAGATGGTGTTCTCTCGCTAAGACCACACTGATGGGTTGTTGTGAGCCAATTACGTCCCATTCCCACTAAAGAGAGTCTCGCGGCTTATTCGCTCGCACACTCACTCATCATCACACACATGCATCAGCGAAAGAAGTGCACTTTCTCCTGGCAGCTCGAGCACCGAAGAGCTTGAGTTTTATCTGCATGCAATTATTTTTTTTTGAGAAAAACACCTTTAAACTGACATGCTGTTCTTTCACACCGACTCCACCCTCCTTTTTTATTCTTTATTAACTCCACCAAGTTTGATTTTTTGACCCACAAAACCTGCATTTCATACAGCATACTGAACATGTTTGACCATTCGCACCTTTTGGCACAGGTTAATTCCTGGTTGTCACCATTAGTTTTTTACATATAGTGCAAGAAGTACACAGATCCTTTACAAAATGTTAAGTAAAAGCAAAATCTACAGTAAAGTCTACTTTGAAGTATCAAAAGTAAAAGTAATCATTCCACGGAACAATTATATTATATATATTTCTCATTAATGAATTACTATTGCTGATTAAATAAGGTGTAAACAGCATTTTATTGTTGTAGCTAGTTAATATTGAGCTAATTATAACTGATTTATAGATTTATTTATTCATGTTTAACAATGTATCATTTAATTAGCTTATCATATATTTTTTTATGTGAAATCATCGTCTGCAAAGTAACTAGTAGCTATAGCTATTGAATAATTGTAGTAAAAAGTATAATATTTATCTCTGAAACTTACAGGAGTGGGACTATAAAGTAGCATTAAATGGATAAAATATACTCAAGTAAAGTACCTCAGAATTGGACTTGAGTAAATGCACCACTGCATACATATCATGCAACAGATATATTTTCTGTCATAGTTTACACTGGAGATTCAACATTATGGTGTTTCATTTTAGGATTTCTTTTCTCTATTTGGTCACCTTGTAAAAAGTTAATAAAACAACATGCAGTACGTTCAGTATTTCTGAGATTAGAGATTAATAATGATAATAACAACTGTAGAGTAATTCCATAGTTGTTGTTAAATTATGTTCCCCATTTCATATCAAAGCAGGGCAGCATAAAGACCCGGGTTAAACTGAGCTCAGTATTCACACCAGCCTCTAATGTGGGTTTATAGTTACTGTAACTTTTAAAACATTCTCAGCTAAAACAAGAGAAGATGATGAGATATTTCCAGCTCAGTTTATTAGATCAAATATTTGGATTATTTAAATGTTCAACAGCTGCTTGTCGGTCCCACAGCAAGAAAAAGCAAAGATTTATAGAGACCCGCCATTTATCTAATGTGATACAGGAAGTATTTCACCGCTGCCAAAGCCGAGATGCCTATCTCTTCACCAGCAGCAGCCTCAGTAGCCCATAATGCAATGCAGCGAAAGCCCAGCGCTACTGTTTACACTTTTTGTAAAAGCTGAGATACTCAGGCACACAGCTATCACTTACTGCTGCACAAATGTGTACGACAAAAGATCTTTTTATTGGTATCGGCGCCTTTCAGACATAAACAGCAGTGCTCTACATAAATATGCAAAAATGCAAATGAACAAATAGTGCAGTTTGTTATATTTCCCTAAAGAAAGCAACCTTTTTAAGACATGTATAGATATAATAAAATATAGAATAAAGCGTATCTACTGCTTCTCCACATGAGAAACTTCTAACAAAACAAACTTTGCATGTGCATCATTCTGCAAAGTGATGGTCAAACATTCAAGTGAAGTAACAATAAGCTGCTAAACTACACAGCACCTACATATACAGCAATTCACTTACCTGTTATTATTGTATAGCATTGTATTGTATTAGTGTTTTTTGTTGTTTGTTGCCATGGCAGCTGAATGACCAGCAGGGGCGGGGTTAGAGATGGAGGGGAGTATCTTGTTGATTGACTGGTCAGGCTGCATTCACACTATATCGGGCGTTGCGGCAATTAGCGCAGAATTGTGCGGCGGTGTGGGAGCGTCACTTAATAGCCCATTAACCCCTACGTAACGTCTTTTGTTCCCTCATGGCTGGGTTGTACGGCTCTGGATCGACGGGTTACGTGATCGCGCAGCAGGACGTGGGGTTGCGTTTCTCCACAAGTTGATTCTGCTGCGTTTTTTCTTTCCCCGACATCCCCTGTGTCCCCTCCGCTGCAGGTTAAACTCACTACCTACATTGAAATGAATGGAAGGCCTGATTTGGTGTGAATGCAGCTTTACACTAATTAGATGCGAACAGTCCAGAAAACGATCCTCCTCCTCAGCCTATATGGCCTCATTGTGCCGACGCTTTTCCATCATTTTCATTTCATTTCTCAAGCAGTAACTAAAAGCAGGTGACAACTGTTTTCCTGCCATCTCGCTGCATTTATTTGTCTACCCCATGAGGCCTGTAACTAGGTGATTTACTCTTTGTGATGACAAGAATGTTTTAAGTATTTACCAAAGCTCCAGTCATTCATCGCGCTCCGATACGACAGCCTTGCCTCTCGGTTCATTGTTAATTACCTCACAGAAACGTTCCCCTATGTTATGATAATGTCCAACTCCTGCATAATTGATGGCCTCCAATGAGGCGTTTTATTTAACCCAGTTCTCTGCTCGACTACGCAGGCATGTTAGACTGTGAGTTTGATACGTGTTGCACTTCTGTGTACATGCTCTGACCCTGAAATTTCTTCACACCTTGAATCTCACACTTGTGGCTGTTTTCTTCCTGGTTTAGCTGAAGGAGACACATGAGGACATGTGTGGTGGTTTACTGTCCTTATCTTATCAGGGCCGTTGTTTGCTCAGCAACATTTCTGTCATCACATAACACATAAGGAAGCGTCAGGCCCTTCATTTAGCCTCTCTGCACACATGTTCGGCACGTGGACGGGGTCACACGATGTAGCAGGAGCTGTTGTTGCCCACATGAACTCTAACGCTCGTCAGGGTTTGACTGAAATCTAAGATTATCAGTTAATGACCTCTGCCATCCCTCACTGACCGTGATACAGTTCAGCTCACGTTAAGGGAGAATGTTCATGAAGGCAACATGGAGACTCTCATCTGTCGCATGACGACACAAATCCCGACTGTCGAAACACTAATTTACTTTGCACACAAACACAGTGTCAACATTAATCTCGTTAAACTCTGCTCTTTTACTGCAGGTCCATGAAGTTCTCACAAAAAGAAATAAACAATGTATTTAACGTAGATCACGTTACTAACGGGTGACAAATTAAAGGGAAAACCTGACTTAATGAATGGAGAAAATGCAGATGCGAGTACAAGGAGTAACTTTAACACTGAAGCTGCTTTGATTGCTTTTGAACACTTTTTATGTTGGTTTTTCCTTTTAATTTGTCTCACACCAGCATACTTCAGTGTTCCCAATAAAAGAAAGTAATGGACAAAGTGGAGCTGAAGAACGCCACGATTGGGAAGCAGAGCGGTGTTTCCTCCTGCAAGTCGTTTATTTCTATTTCAGGACACCTCAGAATGAATTATGGTACTGACAGCACGGCCACTAATCAAAGGTAAAAAGAGAAGCTGTTTTTCAATCTTCATATTCTATTTTTAAAAGTTTTGTAGTCAGTTTGGCTCATATTTAGGTCAGTTCTCACCAGTGAGGGAACTGGTAATGAAGCATACAGTATTGCAGGTATTGCTGCCACCATTTCAGTTTACAGCTATTTCCCCAATATGTGATCTTAACAGACTCCTGCCGAACATTAATAACCTGATATTTTCCATGCAAACTGCAATTAATCTTTAATTCAAACTAGGGCGATAAGGCCTAAAAATAATATCGCGATATTTTTAGGCAATATCGCGATACACAATATATACCGCGATATTTTCAAATATCCTCTAAGCACTTCATAAATGCTCGATTTAACCCTTTGATGCATACAATCACACCAATATGATGATTATTGTAGTCCCTGCAGCATATGTCTGCATTAAAACCTTCTTGTTTATATTCATTAGTGGTTTCTGTTGGAACTATTTTAATCTTGCATGCAAAAAGGGGGAAATCACAAGTTAAATTTAACAAAACAGTATCCAACAGTATTCACTTTAACCAAATAGTTATCTGGCAATAAATGTTTTATATATTTTGATAAATACATTGCAAAAACTCAAGACTCACTGCCCGCCTAACTTTAACCATTCGAGGTCAATGCATAACTTTAACTGTACGGTATCAATGCCTAACCTTAACTGTACGGTATCAATGCCTAACCTTAACTGTTTGGTATCGATGCATAACTTTAACTGTACGGTATCAATGCCTAACCTTAACTGTACGGTATCAATGCCTAACCTTAACTGTTTGGTATCAATGCCTAACCTTAACTGTTTGGTATCAATGCATAACCTTAACTGTACGGTGTCATTGCATAACCTTAACCATTCGAGGTCAATGCATAACTTTAACTGTACGGTATCAATGCCTAACCTTAACTGTTTGGTATCAATGCATAACCTTAACTGTACGGTATCAATGCCTAACCTTAACTGTTTGGTATCAATGCATAACCTTAACTGTACGGTGTCATTGCATAACCTTAACCATTCGAGGTCAATGCCTAACTTTAACTGTTCGGTATCAATGCCTAACCTTAACTATTCAGCACAACGCCACAGATAACCCCAGCCAGGTGGCACACGATTTGTCTTTCCAATAGTAGACAAAGTTCATCGGGAGAACTGAGAATATAAACAGAAATAAAGCAGTATTGAGGCGTAGCGCTGCATGTGCACAGTGATCCCCTCGTTTTTTGATCTTCAAACGCGGTCTTACAGTATTTGATACCCTGTGAATTCTAAGAGAAGAAAATTGCCCGTTTTATTACATTGAGTGTCAGTCTGTATTCAAAACAGATGTTGCACCGTAAAGTCATTTTAAAGTGGCCTTGAGCTATTATTACAAAAACCTAATACAATCATTTTTTTTACGGTTTGTCCTTTCTGAGAGTTTAGTTAGCTGCTTGTGTGCCTGCAGATTCATTGTTGTGATACTGTAGCGTGGTGCAGTCTGGTTTCCTCTACCTTCTTGGAAAGGATGACTCATGCAAACGCCTGTTTCCTTTTTTGAATATGTAAATGCATGTTTGATGGCAGCCTACAGCAGACACACCCTGGACGGCTGGATGAGTTTTAGTTTTTAGACCCGCCTGGCCTATTTTCTGCCCTGAGCCAGACGCTTCCCCTCCGCTTCTCTTCATCCTCCACCCCCTCCTCTTATCCCTCTCTGAAGTGTGAAGTTTGAAGCAGCAGGCTGTGTGCTATGATAGCGGTAATTGGTCTAAAGATGGAAAGTTCACGCTCACTTTGTCACTGAACTAAGAAGCAATTTGTTTTCAATGAGTGTTTTTTTTAAAGCGAGGCTAGTTAAGAACAATATAACATCAAAGTGCTGTTTAACTGCAAAGAAAAGGGGGTTGGGATGATGATGATGGAGACAGTGGAGAGACTGGCACCTTTTGTACGTCTTGTACGACTTCATTGCAGACAGAGCGGGTTATAGCTGAGTACGGCTCCCCTCTTCGGTACCCCCTCGTCTGAGGAGACGAGCAGTGGACTTGGAGTTTTTTTTATTAGCCTCTGTGGCCTGATTTGTTTAAGGGGAGGCGAGGTGCCAAGATGTGGCTTGGCTCCCATTTTGCTCCAGTGTGAGTGCTGGATCTGTTGGAGGGGTCTGGGGCGAAGTTACCCAGAGTACACACACTTACACACAATGTACTTTTATGCGTTCTTCACTGTGCCGTTGTGAATGCTGGCCAGCGCTCACAATTTCCCTTATTCACAGTCATTACAGAAGACGGACACATGGAGAGAAAAATCCTGTTATAAAAAAACAGAGAGACAGTTAGTTAGAAGAAGAGGGAAAAGATTAAAGCTCACAAAGAAACAACTAGTGGATGTGCCTGAATTTAATTTGCCTATCTGTCAGTCGCCTGAAGATGTTCCTTAAAGGCGCAGATCGTTTTGGCTGGACATGAATGCTCTTTTTAAAGGGTGTGTTTAAAGTATACGCAAATAAAACTCATTTTAGCGTGCGCAGGGCTGTTTTTTGATCCTGTTTGGCGAAATACCCAGACAGAAACAATCTCCTTTTGAATCTCCTCTCTTCTTCTTTTTTATTAGCTGAGAGCAAAAGCAGCTGATACTGGAGTTTTTGAGGCAGATACCGATATCGACATTTGATAATGATATATCGACTGATAGAAATATTTTTTAAACACAAACAAACAATCTTGATGCGGATCCCTTAAATTCGTTTTTGTGACCTGGACACATACTGAGCATTGACTACGTACAGTAATAGATAAACTGTTTCTAAATAACCTCAAATCTAGTTTTCTGTACACTGTGACGTGTACACTGATACGATATATTTGCAAAATGCTAATATTGGTATCTTTGAGTTTTAGTTATTTATAACTTTAGTTAATTGTAAATAGTGGAAGGTTAAACCCAATCAGATTTGATAAGGGATTCAAAAGGATTTGGATTCAATAAGAAGATTCAATACTGGATTCAACGCATTTGGTTTTGGTTGCAGTGGTGTGCAAACAGCTCATTACCCTTAATTACCCCTTAAATACCCTTTAATTTTGCCACAACGTGTCAACAACAATCTCATATAAAAGGCTGCACATTCGTTTTTCACAAAATGTTTTTTTTGGGTCCTCACAGTTCCTAGTAAAGTTTAACGTTGCTCAACTTTTGCTGCAACGTAACATCACCTGGCAAGACGCTGCTGCATTTGCCAAGCACACATTCCTGGTAAGATCACTTTGTAACATAAGAGTCACATTTCAAGTTTTTACTTCACGATTGCAGCAATGAAAGATAAAGTGTTTGCCCCGTGATAACTTGGCCAAATCCTGTCTCGTAGTACTATAAACCACTGCGCAGTGTTTTCACATCTGATAAGCCTGTGGTTGTGGATTTATATCCCTTATGTCCCTTGCATTTTTATTAACACAGGACTGTCTTTCATTGTGTGAATGCCCACTTATCCTCCTTCTCCAGGTAGGATCCCGATCTGTCACCACAGGTATCAAATCTTTGTCTCAGTTTGTCCAATAACCTGAATGGATCCTGAGAAATATCACACTCTGTCTGATTAGCCTCAAATGGACTTTGTTACCAAAAGAAAGATGTTGTCTCTCTCTCTTTCACACAGTGGTTCCGTGTGACTTTCAGTTTTCTTCCTGGTTCAGCTGAAGGTGTCAGAGGAGGAAATGTGTGCGGTTTCACCATCTTTATCTTATCAGGCCTGATTCTCGACTGTGTGCCGCTTTACGCTCCTCACTAACACACGAGCTGAGAAAGTGTATTCAGTTTCTGCTCAGCACGCGGCTGCATTAAGATTAAGTGACAGAAACACTTTACAACACAATATAACAGCTCAATGAAGGTGCTGTAATCGTACAGCTCTACTGTATGTGTTGAGAAGGACAGGTCAGTGTAGATCACCATCCATGAAGGAAGGAAACTGAGCACACGTTTTTCTTTGGGCTCGACGACACAGAAATTGTAATACAATGAAAGAATCTGTAAATCAGACCTGTTCACTCACAATAGTTTGTGGATTTGTTAAGAAAATATTTCCATAAGTCCCTTCAGTTAAGGTGTAATGCAGTTTTTCCTGTGTTTGACATGCATTATAATGATTTTTGACACTATCCCTTGGAACAAAGCATGATTTTGCATTGTTTTTGGCTGATGCACAAACAAATTAAGCTGAATACCAATTATCAGCTTTAACCCCATTGATGTTCAGTATCTTCACTCTAGCTTGAAACTTAAAACTCAGCCCGCAACAACCTCTGAAAGACAGAATAGCGACAGAATAGAGTTTTAAGGGGTTAACAGAGGTCTGACAATTCCTAATTTTAAGTGGAGTAATAGGGCAATGTGGGGACAAAGAGGCCCAGTAAACATTGATTCATCAGCAGTGAGTTCTGCAATATCATAACATGGAAAGAGGAAGAAATATCACGACAAACCACTGAGTTAAATCAGTCTTTTAGGCTCGTACAGCTTTGAAATGCAGAATTGTCGTCGAGATGCGATCTCCGCCACTTTGTATCGGCTCCTCTCTACTGTACACTGAGCAGTTCAAGTTCATGAAGTTAATGGCTTCTGCATGAGCATCCACAGTAAAATGTGAACTCTGGCTGCATCTTTATTGCATCCTGTAAAGTGTGTCGCTTTAACAAGAGGAAGATGCTGCGGCGTAAGATATTTATTGTGTTGCTCAAGTGCATCGAGCGCACAAACAGTCGTACAGTAAAAGGTTGTTTAGCTGTCTGGTGTCGGGTAATTGAAGAGCACAACAGACGTGTGTTGAGAGGAGGACTGTAAAAAAAGGCCTCTACATTGCTCCATAGACTCAACCTCTGCATCTCATTCACACTGCCTTTTATATTCAAGGCTTTACGGCGGTATGAGCAACGCCACATGCCGTTAACTACCATTTTATTCACTCTGGTTTTTCACGGCTGTGTCAAAGTGAGCACAAAGAGCAGTAATGAAGGCTCTCTTGTTCCGGCTCGTGCACGGAGAGGAGAACTACTTTTTTTTTTTCTTTCTCCCCACAACTTTTACACAAAAAAATGGAGTGAGTTACTCTTTGTCGCAGCTGAGCTATAAATTATTCCTGCTTAAGCAGTCATTCTCTGGCTCTATTTTTCTCCCCTTTCAATTAATAGGAAACACATCGGGTTGAAGGAGGGTCTTTGTTGGTGTGTGAGAGTCCATACATCACCTAAACTAGAGCACCCACCACCTCCTCCTCCTCCTCCTCCTCCTCCTAACACACACACACACACACACACACACACACACACACACACACACACACACACCGACAGCCCCCATCTGCTCCCAATCATGGGTGCAGCCAGCGGTCAGGTCGCTGACGGTGAATGCCGCACTAACACAGACACACAAACATACACAACATGGGCACGCTGCGCTTTAGGTCATCCCTACAAACACACACACACACACACACTCATGTAGGCGTGTCCAGATATTTGGTTGTAAACGTGCGCTCTGACACGACGCTCTCACACATCCTGGTAATGTAAATGAAAGTACAGTTTATCTCTACCACACTCACACACACAGACACACTCACTGAGGCACAGTGACAGATGAACATGAGACATCCTGGCGGCGTGCTCCACTGATGACAGGGTGTCATGGAAACGCCCAGCGTTCTCCATGGTTACGCACTCTTTACCCCCACGGGATACACTCTTGTGATTGTTCACACAGAACACTTGAGCTACTACAACAACTCAGTGTGGCCCAAACACACACACACACGTATTGTTTCTTATCAGGATCTAAATGGACACAAATTAGCCTATTATGTGCTTTTGGGATTAGAGCGGTGATTTAGCCTAATAGTCTGTTTTCGTAATCTTGCTCAGAGTCCACAAAGCATGAGAGATATTTGCCAATAAAGGCTTGACGTTTTAAATCCAGTTGTGTGGATCAGGAGCGCATTTAGTGGACTTTCTTTTACCTTTTATAGTTAAGAGTGGTCGGTGGGTCGCATGCTGTCGTCACTTTCAGGTTTCGACGGTTTGGCTTCCTGTAAAACTTGTGTCTCAACATCCCTTTTCATGTGTGTGTGCGTGTGTGCGTGTGTGTGGCTGGTCTGGCTGTGGGAGCGTTCTGAGTGTTTATGCAAATCCACAGGAGCCACGGTGCGTTTTCTCCGTCCATGTGCGCCCGTAATGAAGACAAAAGCACATAGCGAAGGCTCACAGTTCCTCCTGCTCATTAAGCTGTTAATGCAGCTTCCTGTACACGTGTGTCTCCAGGCCGTTGATTAATAATGCTGCTTGTTATTCATTAATATCTCTATAATAAACTGTTGAGCTTCAACTTTTTTCTCTCTTTTTTTTTTTTTTTTCTCTCTCTCCAGACTCCATTGACCAGCCCACATAGGACCACGCCCCCAGAGAGAGGGGAAGGGGGGATCTGATCGTCCATCATCTCGGGCGCCGTCGCAAGGTGGGCTAACATCCCGTATGGTTGGCATGGTAACGGCCTGCTGGGTTTAGGTTGAGCGGTTTGCCAGAGACAGTTTCTTGTTGTTGCCACATTCTTGCAACATCCTCCTGACCTGAACGCAGAGACGGAGAGAACAGTTTGTGTTCTCCGGAGCAAATGCTTTATGGAGGTGTTGGTGGATTTTTGGAATAGTTTTGGAGAAAGAGTGGTGGCGGTGGTAACGAGAGGCGAACAAAGAGAGATGAGCAGATGATTTTCAGGCAGATGAGAAAATGAAGAGTGGGAAGACAGCAGGGAGACAGGAGGAGAAATCAAATTATTCTTTGTGCTCTACCTGCCACAGAGGCTGAAAGAGAGCATTAATCTTTTACCCCCTTCTGCAGGTGACAACAACACGCACACACACACACACACACACACACACACATATATATATATATGTGACCAGACTCAACCAAAATCTCTTTTGTTCACGTGCAGTCCCACACATGCGTTTGCAGCTGCACAGATAGCAGGAATGATAGTATGCAGAGTGAGATCGGTAAGAGAGGGAAGTAAGGAGAGTTACTGGACATGAATAGGAAGAAAACCAGAGAGGATGATGAGGAGGAGGAGCAGGTGGCTCCTGGATTCTTCCGCAAAGAGTTCATGTAAGAAAGTAAAAAGTCCATGTTCGCCATAGATAATGTTAGGTGACTGGCAGGTGGAGCACTTCTGAGACTTGGCTGGCCATGAAAGCATTTGTTTCTTCGAGTAATACAAAGTCAAAGGTACAAGCCTGTACACATCAAACATACGGGGAGAAATATCCAATCGCAGAACTTAAAAATTCGGCTGCAGCTGAACGCTGGCGATTACACACTTTGTTGAGAAACCTGATGATACATTCTGCAGGTTACATCATTTTCACTTTTGGGTCAGTTTTGGATGAATTCGGCAACCACGGTGCAGACAGTGTTTTCTCCCCAGGTGCAACAATGAATCATTTTGACTTTTCTTTAGCTCTGATTCGTGCCTCTGACTGGCACGAACCACAGCACCTGTACAGTGCAGTGGTGCACACACTGAGAACAGATACAATTTATATAGCTATAAAAAAGTACAAATGCTGTAAAGTGCAAGTAGGGCTGCAACTAACCATTATTTTCATTGTCTATCTATCGATTATGTTCTCAATTAATCGATTAGTTCTCTGGTCTATAAAATGTAAAAAAAATGGTGAAAAATGTCAGTCAGTGTTTAGAGGAGTAAAGAAACCAGAAAATATTTATATTTAAGAAGCTCGAATCAGAGAATTTAGACTTTTTTTTTTTCTTAAAAAATTACTCATACCAATTAATCGATTATCAAAATAGTTAGGGATCAATTTAATAGTTGACAACTAATCAATTAATCGTGTTAAGAAGTGAATGAAGTGTGATGAATTAAAAGTGCCTTCACATGTAAAGATGTGCCTCATTTATCATTAAAAACTGTAAAATGCTCTAATGGATAAAACATATACATTCAAATAATAATAACACCTGCAACAATAAAATTAGAATGCATAAAATGGCAACAGCAATAATGCCGTTAGCAGCATGGTATTTGATTAATTGATTTGTTGACTGACAGAATATAAAACTGTAACAACTTTGATCAGCGTTTAATTGTTTAAGTCACTTTTAAAAGAAAAAATACTATTAAATTCTCAGGTTTCAGCTTCTAAAATGTGAATATCTGCTGTTTTTCACAGTCTAATATAATATAATATAATATAATATGTCAACTTGGGCTCTGGGTTTCACCTTTTTATAGTGAAATTTTGACATTTTGTAGACAAACAATTAATGGAATAAAGCAGCCCTACCATCCACCATGCCAAAGTCACTCACAAAATTGAAATAATTCAAACTGATGGCCATAATAACATATAGGAATAGAATCATTGACTAATCCAGATGTTTATATGCTATAATGCTATTTTATCTTTGACAAAGACAATGTAGTTTCTTCTCCAATGAAGTGCAACGTCATTCAGAGACGATGACAATAAAGCTCTCTTGAATGTTGAATGTTGAGGACCATTGACGATATCATTAAAAGAAAACACTGAAATGGGAATTTACAAAAGGGAAAACTACTCCTGAAATCTATTTTACTGGGTTAGAACAGCTTAAATCAGAAGGCGGACTGGGAACCAGTTTCTTCTTTAGCCCTCATAAAGCAGCGAAGACTGTCTATGGCTCGAGCCCTCGGAGCGAAGCATCTCTTGTCGTGTCACTGGTGTGAGTTTACAGGGCCATGCCAGGGCCGTGTGCCTCTGTTTTGTCAACAGAGATTATGAAACAGCGGCTGGCAGGAAGGCAGGTAGGCGGGGGAGGCAACTGTGGGGCTATTTGCATCACCCAGCACTGAGCACGCCCGCCCTGCAAACTCCGTCACCTTCCCTCCCCCTTCCTCCCTCCCTCCGCCTTCCTATCTGCTCCTCCCTTTACTCATCAACAACCAGCAGCCCTGCCCTGCCCGAACTGTCCGGCCACCGCGGTCTCGTCCTCCGCCCCCCCAAAAAATGAAAGAATGGAGACGCTTGTCACACAAACACACAGGAAGTTTGATGGTAGCCGTAGCCACAATTCTGCCTTGTCAGCGTTTGAGAGACAGTGAATGAGCGTACTCAGTCAACCCACAGAGAAAGAACCATTTATTCAATAGATTTACTAAACTTTCAGTGTTAACCTTGAAGCTCTCGTGCACAACAAACCGTAAGAGTTTCAGTTCGACCCTGAATCCACTCGGGGGACCTAAGATGTGTCTGATGATGCTCAGACAGAAATAAACCTGCCTGTGTGTACACACTAAGTGCAACACAGATTAAAGATAAATCTAGATTGTGTCTATTCTTGCCAGTTTTTCCTGTGCACTCGTCGTCTGCTCTCAGTAACTCTTTCCGACACGTTCTTGTTTGTTTCGTTGGGCTTTTTTTTTTCTGCTGTGACTCACCCTGTCGTGGGAAGTCGGTCGTCTCTCTGCTTTGTCTTCCAAAACCTTTTTTTTTGTTTTTGCTTTCAGTTTTTAGATGCCGTTCATCCTTTTATATTCGGCTCCCCTCGAGTCCATGACTTTAACTCACCAGTGTTATGAAGCGCTGCTCATCTTATTGCATCTTATTTTTTATTGTGTACACCGAAGTATACAAAAAACATGCACGTAGTGAAAAAGTACCGTTCTTATAGAATATTTTAATATCTTATATTTTATTATTAAACCTCTCTTCTCCAAGGGAGCTCTGGCAAGAACAGCAGCAATACAGTGTTTCAAACATTTAAAACACATAAAACAAACTCACAGTATCTACTACAGAATCATATGCGTAGGAAGACAGACAGGAGGAATCGGATCTATCTGAGGAGGCAATTACAAACTCCCCTTGAATCAGCCTCCAAACCCTTCACTAACATATAAAGTTTGGTAAACTCACAGCTGTTTGCAAAAACTTCCTTCCTCCTCCCAAAAACTAAAAACAGAACTAATTCCGTTTTCATCTGATTGATATCCATGTAATGAATAGTTAATATTGAATGTTTAATCCACAAACTCTACAAACTTTTTCAGGGTTATTGTTAGAAACAATCAAATCTCTTTGCAAACTTCATTTTCTTTCGCTATAATGAAACATTTTTGTGATATTTCTCAACCAAAAAATAGCTGAAACAAGACAGAAATCCTTGAGTTGGAAATGTCACATGCATCTTTACGAAATAAACAACATAAAGACTGCATGGAGGAAACATGGGAACAAATGGGGATTAAAATATCCCACATGTTGTGGCTCTGTCCTGTGGTGTCTGGATGGAGCCACGAGAAAGACATCTATGAGAAAATGCTGTCACTTTAACAAATAAATGAGGCCATGTCTGAGAAGGGCTTTAGATAAACATTGATATTTCCTGTATGCAAGAGGAAACTTGGCCTGACTGTGGGGCTAGAGGAAGGTCAGTAGGTCAACAACAAAATCCTCTGGGAACTATGACAGTAAATGTCACAGAAATGTGTCCTTCAGTGTTCACGGTATCTTGTCATGGAAACAAAGTGTTGATTAAAGGGGATATTTGTTTGTCTTGAAGCACGTGAATTTAACTGGGATTGGATTGCAATCTAGTTTATGAGGTGAACTGTTTTCTCTGGTTTTGCCATAAAGTCTGTGCCTCCTGGTGAGCACAGCTCCCACTGGGCTCCAGGCTCCGGGGTCACTGGCAGGCTACTGTCCTGTAACAGACCTCAGGAGTTTAGCTTCACTCCAGGTGATGCCACAGCGCCGTTGACCTGAGTGATCCTCCTTTCACACCCGTCTAATGACCCGGAAAATATGTGGGTCAACTATCAGCGTGAAGGCGGTGACCCCTTGAAATCGCTCGGGTCAAGATCAGGGTTGAGAGCCGGGTCACACTTTAGTGTGAACGATCCAGAGCTGTTTACCTGATGGGTGCACTCACCTGTATAGCAGGAGACTCTCCCATGACGGCTCAATCTGATGGGAGCTAAATTCTACTTCCTGTTCTTATTTGTTTCTCTGGCCGAGCCACAACAGATAAGCACTCTGATGAACAGCTTATTACCTCTGGCCCTGATTCATGTCTTTGAGTCATCTTCAACTATGTGATTTTGCCTATAGACGTAAATGAACATGCAGCTGATCAGGAACTGTGTGGCCTGAGGAATCTGTTTGTTTCTCTTAGCTGTGGTGTCATGAATGACGGCTTCCTTTTCCACTGAATTTCCACTCCAATTTGCCTATTAAGCTCTTTGTTATCATGCTAGGTGTCCTTCCAACTAAGCAGGGTGTATTTTAAGCTCATGAGAATCAATGTGTATTTCCATGATGTACTGAATATATTATGAAGAGTGGGAGAGAGTTTGTACGATCCTATTCATACAGATGTATGATGACACTTGACACACACTGATACCTTCATATCAGCGCCCTCCCTTCACCACCCCCAAACGCCTCCTCCTGTTCATGCTGAGAGCTAAGATTTTGGTAGTATATCTAACTAATAGTTAATGTTCATATGTGTTTAGAGGTGTTAGTTTTTCCAGTAGAATCGCTGTTGCTGCTTGGATTGTTGAGGAGCGGTCTTTTCTTCCTGATCAAACTGTATAACTGTAACCATCTGCTATAATGGTCCATTCCTTGTATTTATTAATGTTTAAATATAAGGAATAAAGGTGTTTGTTTGTCATTTACATTGATTAATTTGCTTCCTCTGTCGACATATGTGTCGTTTCCGTCATCATTTTGTACATCTTCTCCACAACTTTTCCACCTCAGCCAAGTCTTTTTCCATTCAAATGTCCCTAATGCTCTAATTCAAAATGTGCATTAACCCAGGTACTACTTTTCACTCTGTCAAATCTACTGCGCCTCAATCTTTCTCCCTCAAATTGCCATCTTCTTGCCCATCTCTCCTCTCCCTCTCGCTGCCCTCCATACTGCCATCGCCCTCTCCCATTTCCCTCTTTAGGCGTCTCATTCCCACCGCCCCCTGCTGCTATATTGTGCCCACCGCAGCCCCGCTGCCTCTCTGCCACCAGGCCCCACACTGCCTGTGGCGTGTAATTGACTTTCTCCCTGCACTGGAAAAGCGGGCGGCCCGCGCCAGGCTGGAGGTGACCCATTTCCCTGGGGCATTCAGCAGCCTCCTAATCAACCATTCTCCGGGGCCGCCTCATTCACTCTGCAATTAGAGCAACTCCCCCTTTGAGAACTCCATCAATAGGCCGCCAGGCAGGCGGGCGGGCGGGCGGGCTGGATCGTCGGAGGAGCAAAGACGGGAGTTTCACTCAAACACTTTGCTTTGGCTCTACGAGTTCTGAACCCTCCGACTTTGTGCCTCCCCCCCCTCTCTGCTTTTTGCCTCCTCTGCTCCTTGTCTCCCTCGTGGTAGGTTTCATCAGACAACAGCGAGCGGGGGTTTTGTCTAACGATGAGGCAGGAAGACAGGAGGATAGGCAAGAAGAGGCGCAGGTAGGCAAGCAGACAATGGCAACGAGACAGTCAGACAGACAGTCAGATGGGAGGTACTCAAGGGAGAGATTAAAAGAGAAATCTGTAAGAAACTCAAAGCGGGAGGGATTGAGCAAGAGGATCGGCGCCGCGTCTTCAGAGCATCTCTTGCTTTTGAGTATTCCCCGTTGTTGTCTTGCGAGGGAATACACTTGTGTTTCACCTGGTCTTGAAGACATGGCATGAAAGCACATTGATTCTGTCTCAATGAGAAGGTGTGTTCACTGCGTGTTTCAGCTGGATCTTCTTTGCGAGCCGAGAGCGCGCGACTGAAGATTAGAACGGTCTCTATCCAAGAACAAAAAAAAAAAAAGGAACGCAATCAGACGTTTTGCTCTGATCCCACCAGAAGGAGCATGAGATGATGGTGCATGGTGATTAAATAACAGGCCGGCATCTCTCCCCTGCCGTTGGCCTGATTTGCTATGCAGGAGAGGCAGCGCTCTGGTCAGAGGATAACCATGTAATCAATGGAATGAAAAAGCTGCTCTGGCTGTGAAGGTTAAGAGGGGTACTGGAAGCTTTCAGCCCACTCTGTGTGCACCACACATGCATTCAAAACACACACCAGACAGTCTGAATGTTACATCTCCTCCTCTGATTCCTCCCCCTCTCACCTGTTCCCCTTCCCTCCCTCCCGTCTTTCTTTGACATGCCTTTATCTCTCTTTCTCTCAGCTCGCTCCCTCCCACTGCCTCCGCCTCTTTTTGCTCTGATTCCCCCCCCTGTATATTTTCTTCCTCTACATTTACTCTGTATATCTCCCACTATATTTCTGCTCTCTCTCTCTCCCCTTCATTTACTTTCCCTCCCTTCCTCCATCCTCTTTTCCCTCCCTCCCTCCCTCCTACCTTTCCCCAGTGTCAGCCGCTGTCACTGTGGCAAAGAAAGTGACCAATCAGAGCTCACTTCACAGCGACGGCGTCTCCCTCCCTCCCTTATTTCTTCCGTTCCTTCCCCTCTCCTCCTCCTCCTCTTCGCCTCCTTTCGTCCCATCTGCCTCTCTCTTCCCCACAACCTTTATCAGCTCACTTCCTGGAGACGAAATGTGATGCATTATGGGAGACAGACGGCTGTCTAACGGGGTTAGTTGTGCAGCGTGGCTTATCATCAGAGACACTGCTAATCCTGTGTGTGTATGTGTGTGTGTGTGGATGCACCATATGAGCTGATGAACTCATACATGCACAGGCCCACACACACAAACAAACACAACCTCACATGCTTACTCTCTTTTTCTGAGGAGAAGGAGGAGGAGGAGGAAGACGAGACATGTTTATGTTCGTCAGTCTCTGCCAGGAGAATACGATTTGCATGATATAAGCATATTTTACTCTGCTGTGTACTGTTTTGCGCTGTATCCACTTTACAAGCTGCCTCTGTATTGGTTATTTTTTGCTGAGTTCAAAAGGATGATTCCCATGTCTTCTTCCCTTCACAATTACGTATATAATAAGAGCTAAAGGCCTAAAAGGGACTATATAATCCCTCCTCTGTTGTATTAAAGCCTTGTTTACACCTGTGTAATGTGTGTGTGTGTGCTCCTTCCTCTCAGGTGCTGATATGTGTACACGATGAGCGGATTGGGGGAGAACTCCATGGAGCCTCTGAGCTCGGAAAATCGGAAACGCAAGCTCTCCACTTGCGACACGCCTGGTCTGGGGTGAGTGTCTGATCAACACGAGAGAGGGGAAATGCAGGAAAGTGGGCTACTGGGTCAGTGGCTTCTCCAGGCCGGGCCTCCTTTGTGTGCTGGGATTGAGTAAGAACCTAAATGTGTGCAAAAATAGTGTAAGTGTAAGTTTTGATAGAAGTCTAAAAATTGTTTCTTTTTAGACTGTTCATGAAGTTCATGATATAAATATATATATAGGTATTTTCTTTCTATTAAAATCCATCCAGGAAGGTATGACAGTAAAAAAAATACACCTCCAAACCCCAAATTGATTTCAGTAGACATTTAGATCCCATTGATTGAAACGTAAATAGAATACAACATAAAAAGGCGTCAAATAAAGTGAGGCATTTTGTGAAATACGCTTATTTGCTCTAATGCAGAGAGTTAGATGGGAAGATTGATACCACTCTGTACACTAAACATGAAGACGATTAGCATAGCTTAGCATAAAGACTAGAAACCGCTAGCCTGGCTCTGTCCAAAGGTTCAAAAAATCATCCTACCAGCACCTCTAGAGTTCGGTAATTAACACGTTATATCTCATTTGTTTAATCCGTACAAAAAACGAAGTGGAAAAATGAAATGTTGGACTATTCCTTGGTATGTGCAGTGACTTCCTGGAGTCTTGTCATCACCCTCAGGTTGCTAGTAGAGTGTGGATACCCGACCCCGACAGGTCAGGCCGGGTTCAGACAAGTAGACAAGTAAGGGATAATGTGCAGCGAGCTGGTCATTGTGAAATGAACTCCGATAGTGCCATGTGAACCCCCGCTTATTACACGGCTACTTACTTAAGAAATCAATAATTTGACACTAAAATGGTCCGCCAGTGTTCGACCTACATAGCAACGGTCTGTTATAAAGAAATAACAGCCCATATGACGCTGTGATTGACCAATCAGAATCGAGTCTTCAACAAAGCCATGTGATAAATATTAACAAAAGATGTTCGGGTCGGGTTTGGCCTACTTGACGTGGTGCTTCAAGTCTTTTTAGTGAAAATATAGTGTAAAAATAAATAAAAATGACCTACTGTCTGTGTTGGGGTTTGTTATTTACGTGGCTGTAAATAAGTACTGTAACCATGGTGACAACCATTACGTGACAGGGTAACACAAACTTACATTACCTGTGTTTGGCTCTGGTCAGTTCGGACATAAAAAACAGAATAACTCTCGGGTTCGGGTCGGGCTCTGTTACTCACTACTCTCTCTCGGACTCGGGTCGGGTTCAGACAGAAAAATATGGCCCTGAGCTGCACTCTAGTTGCTAGGCAACCAACAGTGACTTCAGCAAGTCACTGCACCCGGCCAAGAAATAGTCCAGCACATAACCCCCCTCCAAAACCAAACCCCCAGGGAGAGCGTCGGACTTTGAAGCAAATTTTCGCCAAACTCTGGAATTACAACTTCTGTGTCCGTCATGTGATGCCATTGGACCCAAAAAGACTTTTTCCCATTGACTTACATTGGGAAAGAGATGTCTGTAACTCTGCGGATATTTTTTTTTTAGGTAAATCAGCTTCCCAGTACAACACTTGAATAGTCCTTATTTAATTCATTAGGTCCTAAAAGTTGTGAAACGCACTAATAGCTGAATCCAGAGTTATTTCCCTTCCTCCGTTCATGTGAATGAGACCCAGACTGAGGGCTGGGAGGCGGAGTTAAAGGAAACGCCTGCGTCTGCTCTATGAGCCCAATGGATGCAGAAGATCGCTGGATGATCCGGGTACTTTATCACTCAGCAGTTGAATCATTTTGGCTTCATGCGCGACTGAGCAACTCTCATAGGAATGAACGGAAGTCCGCCTACAACGCTGTATCAGTAAATGACTCAAAGGTGCAGCTTTCAAAAATCCAGTCAATGTGCTCCAGCTACAATAACAACCTCTACTAGAATGTTTTTCTTCTGGACTCTTAAATCTAATTGTGCCCAAAAAGCAATCAGTTAGCAGTCATCGTCAGATTTAATCTTTGCACGTTGCCCCCTGCAGGTGTGACAGGAAGCGACGGGAGCAGGAGAGCAAATACATAGAGGAGCTGGCGGAGCTGATCTCCGCCAACCTCGGCGACATCGACAGCTTCAACGTCAAACCAGACAAATGTGCCATCCTCAAAGAGACGGTGCGCCAGATCCGCCAGATCAAAGAGCAGGGTGAGTGGACACAGTTGTCTGAAATCCTAAAGGCTACTGAGAGCTGGAGCCGGACAGGTGCATCACAAGTCGGATGGACTGTTGAGGAGTGTGTGTAGGAAACATTGGGAAAGGTGATGAGGAGAGTGGGGAACAGACAGCTGGACACACACACACACACACACACACACACACACACACACACACACACACACACGAGCCTCCTCGGAGTCCAGGTGCAAGGACGAATCAGTCATTCATCTCCCACAAATTTCACAGCCTCAACTGTTTATGTTTGGGAGGAAACATTGGCAATGCTTTGTGAACCTGTCATTCGTGAGTGTGTGTGTATGTGTGTGTGTGTGTGTAAGTGTGTGTGTGTGTGCATGTGTGTGTGTGTGTGTTATGGGCACGCACAGCTGTGTGCTGCCCTCGCCAGGGGCTGTTTAATTGGACGTTTGCAGGTAATCACATGCCCATCCATTCTGCTGAACTGCCAAATTATTAGTTCTGTTACAGCTGCCGTTGTCACACTTCTGTCTCCGGTCATTTCCACAGCGAACAATTTCAAAAGCTTCAGGCTGAGATTCTTGCTTCGCAGATACAAGATGGACATATTTTAACTCCTACATTCGGACCTGTGTGTGTGCGTGTGTGTGTGTGCGTGTGTGTCAGTATGAATTTCTCCATTCAAGGTGAATTTCACGGGATCAGGGGTGAATTTTGTTCTCGCGTCTCTGCACGGCTCAGTCAGCGTCTGCCACCTCGACAGGAAGGGGAAGAGGCTACAGCTGGCCCTGACTGGCTGCTGACAGGTTGCCATAGTTACAGGAAGTGAAGACAGCAATGACACGGGCGTTTAGACTCGTCTCTTGCCTTCTACCTGTTCCTCTTCTCCTCTTCTCACTTTCAGTTGCTCTTTCTGCCCGTCTTCATATTCACTCTTTTCTCCACCAATCACTCCTGTTTTTCATCTCACTTGGATTTAATGTGCTCTGCTCGTCTTCCTCCTCTTCTCCCCCCCCACCTCTCCCCCTCATCTGTATTGCAGCACAATGAGTTGCAGCATCTTCAGGTTTTGCTCCCAGCATCTTAAGATATTGAGTGAACTGATGGAGTGCAGCCTCTCTCTTTCTGTCTCACGCTCGTTCTGTTTATGTCTCCTTCCTCTCCCTCTTCCTCTCAGTCCGTCCCTACTTAGCTCCACAGTGCCTGGATGTAGGCAGCAATGGCTTTTTTTCTCTTTGTGTGGGTATCTGTGCCCCTTGGGAGCTAATCAGATAGAATGATTCCTGTAGCCGAGCAGCCCCCGCCTCTTTCTCAGACCAAGCCCTGCATTAATACAACAACCCAAACGCCAGCCGTTTTCTGTCAGCATCGTCTCCGTCCTCATCCCTCCGGTTCAGCTCCGGTCCTTCCTGTCTGTCTGTCTCTCTCTCTCTCTCTGTCTGTCTTTCCCTCTCTCAGCCTCAGCCCCTCCATTAATTCAGGTGCCTCAGCTCCTGCCCCTGCACCATTACAGCTTCCAGAGCCTCTCTAGCTCTCTCCCGCGCTCTCTCTCTCTCAGCCCCAGCCTACCAGACAGTCCCTCAGAGTCTGACACTGAATATAAAGCAAGAGGACGGCTGCTACCTGCTCCACATGCTCCCAGCCCTCTACTCCTCCTGACGGGCTCCTCAGAGAAACCTGCCTCCGTCCGTCTCCCTCCTCACCTGTAGTTTTAAATAAATAAAAAAAAAACATTGAAAGTGAAGATTGAGAAACGCTGCCCCCTGCTGGCGCAGCTAGAGTAGTGAATAACTGGCTGTTTCCTCCACTTTCAGGTATCGTTGCTCTCTCCTTGTGTTTCTCCTTTGCTCTTTTTTTTGCTTCTTTGTTGGCAGCTGGGCTTGAAATGGCTGTTTGGGTTTTTTTTGTGATGCGTTTCGTGTCTTTCCCCTCCCTTTCCTCTCCTGCAGGAAAAGCTTCATCCAACGACGACGACGTCCAGAAGTCAGACGTGTCCTCGACGGGTCAGGGGGTCATCGACAAGGACCACCTGGGGCCGCTCCTGCTGCAGGTGAGTGCAACGAATCGGAGTATATTTGTTGAAGGTTCGATAAGCCGACCGTGCGGGTTGTGACTTCCTGTCGCTGTGCTCTCAGGCTCTGGACGGCTTCCTGTTTGTGGTGAACCGGGAGGGCAGCATCGTGTTCGTGTCGGACAACGTGACGCAGTACCTGCAGTACAAACAGGAGGAGCTCATCAACACCAGCGTGTACAATATTCTCCATGAGGACGACAGGGAGGAGTTCCACAAGAACCTGCCCAAGACCAACAGTGAGAAACACACACACACACACACACACACACACACATACACGTAAACCCTGCTTGACACCCTCCACAGGGCCGAGGTATAAAACAAACTTTGAGAGGTTACAACAACTTCTGCGCGCGCACGTAAACTCACTCCGTTATTTATTCATGCTCCTCCGTTCTTCTCTCGTTATGATGGAGGAGCTCCTGGGAAGCCTGCTCATGTGCATGAGAGCTTTTCAGACACACACACCTGACAAAACACACATGTGCACGGGAGCACCCACCCACTTGGGTGCTAAGCAGGCAGAGCGTAGCGCAGCTGTCAGTCACACTCAGTGGTCCAGACAGTGTAAAACAGGCCTGAGCTCTATTCAGGTCCCATGGCAGCCATCTGGAAACTACTTACTGCTGAATAATGCACCTCCACATTTTCCTCTATTTAATTCAATTCCTGTTTGCATGTGTGTTATTGTGTATATTTACATGCCTATGTCAGCATTGCATTTTTTTTAAAGGTGCTGCCTGTGTGTGTGTGTGTAAGCCCATGAGCATGTGCACAGAGCACTATTTATAAAGCTGATTAATTATGGATATGTGTGCTCGACTGAACCTGCTACTCGATTAACTCCGCAGTAATGTTCCTAAGCAGCGGCGGCTCCGACATGTCATTCACACGTTCTCTCACTTATTCCTCCCCGCACGCTCCTTTATTCATTCACTCTCTTTATTTTTTAAGTCTCATCTTTATCTACTTTTCCCGCGAGCGTCCCTCGCGCCTCTCTCAACTCGGCCTCATTCATTCTTGATAATATGGCTGCCTGCTAAGACGAACATTGTGGTCGTCTGTTGCTCAACCTGCTTCCCTCTCCGCTCTCCCACCCCTCATTGTGTCTCGCTCTGCTGCTCTGCCCCTTCATTATCTTTTCGGGCCCATGAATGAAATGCGCTCTCGCTGCACATTCCTGCGGGATGACCGCTGACCACGCCAGCTACAGTTAAACACACACACACACACACTAACAAAAACAGACACACACTCGTGCACAAAACGTGGAGTGAGCTTTTGTTGCTGGCCGGTGTGTTTTTTGACCCCTCTGTCTTGCCTCGCTGCTGGCTAATTGTGTCTGATGGGAGATGTCGGCCCCAGCGAGTGTGCTGCGTTTTCTCTGTCCCAAGGCCTTGTTAAATCACCACTCACTATCAGTTAGCCCCCCCACCTACCCCCACACCGACACGTCTCGCTCTCCTGGGTCCTCTCTTGTATCCTCCCTGCACCTGCCAGACTGAAACCTTCGGCCAACTCAAGGCCCATGATAAGGCTTCACGCAGACCTTGGAGGACAGTCGGATGTCTCTCTGAAGTTTGCCTCCCTTTTCTTTCTCTTCCTCCCTCTCCCCTGTGAAGGTGACCCCGTCTAAATGAGTGTGTGTGTGCTGTGATGAGAAGTCAGGGCCTAAATGAGGATAGATGGCTGAGTGTCCCTGGCCTCTGCCCAGACTGAGAGGGAGAGATATTGGAAATCGACACCTTGGCTACATTAATCCCATGGTCCATTTAGCCAGGCATCCGAACAGCAGGAGAGGCTTCTGCTTCTCAATTTAAGAGGGAAAATACATGTTGCAGTGTGGGTTTGTTTGTTTGTTTTGTATGTGTGGATCCGCGGCAGGAAAAGGGTGTGAGCTGTTGTGACATCTGATTACAGGCCATCCATTCATAGCTACATTTGGTTTTTCAGTCTCAGGAGTGACACGTTCTTTTCCATTTTTACCCACGAGTGTAAATTCCTCTTTGTTTGTGTTTCAGTAAATGGAGTGTCGTGGGGCAACGAGGCGGCCCGACAGAAGAGTCACACCTTCACTTGCCGGATGCTGGTCAAGTTTGGCCACGCCCACGGCCCCATGGAGGAGGGGCCAGGAGGGCCACGCTATGAGACCATGCAGTGTTTTGCTCTCACCCAGCCCAAGGCCATGATCGAGGAGGGGGAAGGTACGCTGGCACAGTCACAAATGGACACATGTTTAGTTCACGATAAGGAGTCCTTTTTTCAGGATTTATAATATTCATCTGGGTTTATCTGTAGCCTCCCTCCACACAAAAATGTGTTTTGCTTGTTGTTATTTCCCTTGGAGCTTATTTTCACATATATCTGCTGAAGGAGGGGAGTTTCTCTGTCTGGTCACCTTAAATCTAAAAAGTTTTTTGCAACATCACAGCTAGCGTGAAAGCCAATCGTGGTCCAGCATGCAACATGCGCAGGTGTGATGTGGAAACTTAAGACTGGACTTATATTTACACAAATTATTATTCCAAGCAGAGTATTTTAAAACATGCCTGGAGGGGATCTCTAAAAGGAAGAGAAAATCTGATTTATAATACAAAACTCTAGTTGAAAATCAGATTTTAAAAATACACGTTGCAAAGCAGCCACTTTGTAGTTTAACAATTTCTTCTCGGAGGGATTTGGGTTCATAATTAGAAGCTCATTTGAATTTCCAATCAATTTTGAATGCACAGAGATGTAAAATCTGGATAAAATTGGTTTAATATCATGGAAAATATATCGAAAAGCACACTGACAGAAACACTAAAAAAATAAAGAATCAATTTCTTGCGATGTGCAAAATGTGAAAACATTTGACAAATAAGAGAAAGTTTTGGTAATAGGAAATGGCCAGCACAACTTTTCCTATGATTTGGGAATGTTCATCCTCGTTACATACTCCTGATACTATTTCAAGTAAATCCTGGGTTCGTTAAAGAGTGCTAATCTGTTGTCTCTCAATTCAAATATTTGTCTCATATCCGAGCTCGAGAAGCTTTTTCAGTGAAAATCGTTAAAAACGTTACTTTCATTACTGACACTCTTCTCCTTCCGCCTGCAGACCTTCAGTCATGTATGATCTGTGTGGCCCGTCGGGTGACCGCCATGGAGAGAACGGAGAGTTTCAACACCCGGCATGAGCTCTCAGGTGAGGAGCTGCGTACCCGTAAAACGCTCGCTGAGCAAACACAGAAGGCTCAAACAGGCTGTGACGTTGATTCTTTATCCGTGAACCGGTTTGACTCGTCACCTCATGCGTCTCCTTGTCTCCTTCCCCTACCCGCTCGTCCTCTTTCTGTCCTCCCCGGCAGGTAAACTGATCCAGATCGACCAGAATTCTCTGCGAGCGTCGATGCGTCCAGGCTGGGAGGATTTGTTGAGGCGTTGCATTCAGATGTTCCTTCAGCACAGTGACGGGCAGCCCTGGTCGCACAAACGTCACTACCATGAGGGTGCGTCACACACACAAACGCACACACACACACCTGGAATCAACTCCTATAGTGCATCAAACTTAGAGAATTCATCTTGTTAAGCGCTGCTAAATCCACAATGACAGAGCTGGAGGCAAAATCATCAGGATGTCGCCGTATTTAATTAACTGTTTGCTCAGTTATGCTGTCGTTATATGAAATTATTTGTTTTTAATTTGTTGTTGCTGCCTATCTTGGCCATGCCTCCCTTCAGAACGAAACCCTAGAACGAACACACACACACACACACCTCATGCATCAGTGTATCAATATTGATCTCATGAATACAAATGTCTGAGCACTACAACATTGATCCTCGCTGTAATCACAGAGTTGGTTTTAACATAAAGGCAGTGATTGATGACCTCTGTTATCAGATAAGTGTTTCAGGGTGTTAATTTGTCGTTTCATCCGTCTGTGCAGCTTTCCTGCAGGGTCACGCCGAGACACCCTTGTACCGCTTCTCGCTGTCCGACGGCACTCCAGTCACGGCCCAGACCAAGAGCAAGCTGTACCGCCACCCCATGAGCAACGAGCCGCAAGGCTTCATCTCCACTCACCTGCTACAGAGGTCAGAAAACTGCAAATACAAACACTCCATTCAGACACTGCAAAGTATGCTTCATTTACCGTCTCGACAAAAAAAGCACTTCCAGCGTATCTATGCGAGGCATTCATGCCACATAAATAGCTGAAGTAGCAGCTGAAGTAGCTTTTATACACTGACATCCTGTGAACAGTCAGTGAGAAGACTCCACACAGGAACTGGTATTTTAGCTGCACTTATACTGAGCGTCTAGAGTCTGAGAGGTTATTGTGGAGGATACAGTGTTTTCAAGGTTTTTGCATTTTTTCAAACCGGTCTCCTTCCACACAGGGAACCAAACGGCTACCGCTCAGCTCAGGGTGGCAGCATGATGCCGAACGCTATGAGACAACAGGGCATGGGAGGCCCCAACCCAAATGCCCCAATGAACATGAACACCGGCGGGGGGATGGGCATGGGGGGCATGGGTGGCATGAACAGGGGCTTCGGTATGAACGAGCAGGGCCACATGGGTCACATGGGTCCGATGGGAGGCGGCTCTATGTACGGAGGGAGCGGCGGAGGAGGAGGAGGAAGTGGAGGCGGAGGCATGGGCAGCCGCATGATGCAGATGAATCAGATGGGGCAGATGAGTCAGGTGGGGCACATGAATCAGATGAATCAGATGGGTCCCATGAATCACCCGGGCCAAGGCATGCAGCAGCACCCACAGCAGCCCCCGTTCCAGAGCAGCGGAGGGTTTGGGCTGAGTGGCATGAACAGCCCTTCAGGAAGCCCCAGAATGGGCGGCCCCCAGCAGGGACTTCTGATGTCACCCCGGAACCGAGGGAGCCCGAAGATGGGCGCCAACCAGTTCTCACCTGGAGGTAAGTTGTCTGGTGATCCAGCATCAGTTATTTATATATTGATTGACTTGTTTGTTTGATTTGAGTTCTGTTTTCCTCTCCAGGCATCCACTCTCCCATGAGTGGCATTGTCAGCGGTGGAGGAAGTGGAGGAAGCACAACCACCTTCTCCAGCAGCTCCCTAAACGCCCTACAAGCGATCAGCGAAGGAGTAGGGAGCTCCCTCCCCTCCACCCTAACGTCGCCCTCGCCGGCCCACAAACCAGACAGCTCTCCCAGCGTCCACTCCTCCTCCTCTTCCTCTCAGCCCAGTCAGCCGGCCAAACCGGGCCAAGACGGGTCCAAAAGCCCAGCGGGAGGCTTAGGGCCAGGGCCCGGCGACCATCACCACCCCATGCACCATCACCACCATCATCAGCAGCATCCTCAGGCTGAGAGTTCTGGAGACCGACCAGACAGCCAGGCAGCTGCAGCAACAAAAGAGTCTAGTGAGGGAGGCAATGAGGCGGGGGTGGCGAGCTCCGACCCCCCTCGGAGGGTGCCGGACAGTAAGGGGCATAAGAAGTTGCTGCAGTTGCTGACTTCCCCGACTGAGGAGCTGGGAATGGGTGGCAGCGGGTCAACGGGGCCCCCTGTCCCACCCCCACCAACCAGCAGCAGCACTCCCGCAGGCTCAGACAGTAAGGACCCCGCCGGAGGCATGACCAGCCCCTCGTCTACCGGCGTGTCCTCCTCTTCTTCGGCCAATGCCAATCCAGGCCAGGCGACCGGGCCAGGGGGCGTGTCAGCAGCCGCATTATCGTCAGCCCACTACACAGTCTCGCTGCAAGAAAAGCACAAGATCCTCCACAAGCTTCTTCAGAATGGAAATACCCCAGATGAAGTGGCTAAGATCACAGCCGAGGCTACGGGAAAGGTGACACTGGGGGGCCAGGAGGTTGGTGAGGCCGGGACTGGAGGATCAGGGACCGGGGCCGGGCCGGGGTCGGCCGCGGAGCCCAAGCAGGAGCAGCATAGCCCCAAGAAGGAGAAGACCCACGCCCTCCTCCACTACCTCCTCAACAAGGAGGAGCCAGTGGATGTCAAGCCTAAACTCGAAGAGCTAGATGGGAAGGGAGCCCCGGGGACCGCTGGCGGCCCCGCACGGGGCGGCCCTGGATCTGGGCCCGGCCCTGCTCCCGAACATCCTGAGAGCAAGATCAAGTCTGAGCCACCTGATGACGTAAGATTGCTTCTTTGTTAAGACACGATTAAATAACTGCAACTATCATATTGTTATGGACATTTAGCTAGCTGTGTCTCACCTTGCACTTTGACTTACTGCATTTGATCTGAACGAATGTGAATCTTCACAGACGTTTACGTAATAACTCATTTGGCCTATTTTGATGTTCAGTTGCACAACCTGGAGTCTATCCTCGGGGATTTGAGGGGTTCAAGCTCTGACTTTTACCCCGATCAGGCTGGAGGTGGAGGGGCTAACGACGCAGGAAGCAAACCCCAGGGTTGCCTTGACGACAGCCTGCAGGGTAAGTGGTTGAAGCACCAAAGCCTATAAGAAGTGACAGTTACATGCAGGGTGGGCGTCATGACATCACATGTGATGATGTCAATATAAAATGCCAGTGAAACTACATCTGGCATCATCATATGCTGTCTGTCTGAGTTTTGTTTTACTCCTACAGCTTCATTGGTGACTTTTATACATTCATTCTTACAAAACGGTCCACGAATCCATCAATTACTCACACACCATGATGTAAAGTTTGAAATATCAATATTTTCAAAGGGTACTGACATATTAGGTTTTCCCACAACACTGACATTATTCTCCACATTTCTGAGGAGGACGTGTGTGACCCATGAGTTTTTGTGCGCAGGGAGTCCAGGATTAGGTCCGGGGCCTCGGGGGCCCTTCCAGAGGACCGTGTCCATGGACGGGAAGCCTCCTGTTGGGCCTGTTGGAGCAGGTAGACGCCCCATGCTTATCAAGCAGGAGAACATGATGGGCAGCCCAGACGGCTACCCAGGAAACATGGGTGAGTGCTTCAAGTGGCCCATCATTATATTCAGCTCTTTTTCTCTCTCTGCCTCACCCTCACACTATTATTAGAGTATGTGTTACCCAATTTAGGTCCTTGACTTTATTTGATCAGATAACCTTTAAACTTTAAAGACACAGATTAAAGACTTGGCCACACTGCTCTCCTTAAACACTTTCATGATACTGACATATCCACATCTGGTGTTTTATGTATTCCCAGGACCAATGAATCGGGGCATGGTACCCCAGAGGTCTCCCATGGGGGGGTCAGGGGACTGGGGCATGAGCCGCTCCAGTGCCAGCCCAGTGGGCTCAGCAGGACACCCCTCCATGATGCGCCCAGGCATGGAGTACAGCAATAACAAGGGCATGATGTCAGGACCTATGGTGGGTCGCTCCAACAGCGTACCGGGCACCAGGTCTATGCTGCAGCAGCAGCTCATGGATATGGGTACGTCTGTCATACTGTGGTCAGGAGTTGGAAAAATTGTCCTAAATACAGTTAGGTGAAGATATGCACCAAAAAGCTGATTGGAATGTCATTAGTTTATGAAGTATAAATCAAATACAAATTTTGACCTGAGCACCAGATTAAAAGCTAAGGGATCGCCAAAGTAAGGCGAACACGAATGTCTGTATTAAATTTTGTGGCAATCCATCTAATAGTTGTTTAGATTAGGGCTGTCAATCGTTTAAAATATTTTATCACAGTTAATCGCAAATTAATCCCACATTTTTTATCTGTTCAAAATGTATCTCAAAGAGAGATTTGTCAAGTACTTAATACTCTTATCAGCATGGGAGTGGGCAAATATGCTGCTTTATGCAAATGTATGTATATATTATTATTGGAAATCAATTAACAACACAAAACAATGACAAATATTGTCCAGAAACCCTCACAGGTACTACAATATATGCTCAAATCATAACATGGCAAACTGCAGCCTAACAGGCAACAACAGCTGTCAGTGTGTCAGTGTGCTGACTTGACTATGACTTGCCCCAAACTGCATGTGATTATCATAAAGTGGGCATGTCTGTAAAGGGGAGAGACTCGTGGGTACCCATAGAACCCATTTTCATTCACATAATGTGAGGTCAGACATCAAGGGACCCTTTTGAAAATGGTCATGACAGTTTTTCCTCGCCAAAAATAGCATAAATTTGGGTATTTATAAGTTTGGTTATTTAACCTTTTTCCCGACTAGCTAGTACATGGTTGGTATTAATGGATTTTTAGGTTTTCTAGTTTCATATGATGCCAGGATATTCACTCTAGCTTTAAAACTGAAACTGCCCAATACAACCTAAAAATCGCAAGTTGTGTTATTGCATTAAAGAAATTAGTGGCGTTAAATTTGCGTTAACACATTATTATCGCGTTAACTTTTACAACCCTAGTTTAGATATTTCAGTCTGGACCGACAGGTCATTAGGGCTGGCCAAAAATACGTGGACACTCATACAAATTACCCTGATTGACCAGTTTTTAATTTTTTGGGCATCTGACATGATGTCACAAATCTGGACTAATACATCCTGTACGTCCATTACATCATGTATAACCTGTAACTTCTGACACTCTGTATGTGTATAAATTAAATATGTATTGTCCTTGTGGTTTAGGAGGCTCTGCTGACATGGGGATGGGTATGAGCCCTTTCAGCCAGCAGGGCCAGCCCAACCAGTCCCCCTCCTGGCCGGACACTTTAATGGGCATGGAGGGCAACAGGTCAGTGCAACATCGTCTCTATTCATTCCTGATGAGCTGCTGAGTTTATTCTGAACCTCATGATGATTCTCTGTGTGTGTGCTTTGTAGACGCCAGTTTGGCAACACCTTAGATGATCTCCTGGTGCCTCCCACCACCAGTGAGGGTCAAAGCGACGAGCGGGCGCTTCTGGACCAGCTGGACTCTCTGCTGAATAACACGGATGGCATCGCTCTGGAAGAGATAGACCGAGCCCTGGGCATCCCAGACCTCGTCAGCCAGGTAGGTCATCAGAAAATACGTGAAAAGATGGATTATCAACACTTTCATCTCTTCTAGATCCCTCTAGAAGTGAAGTAAAAGGTGAAATGATTGGTGTCATGACTCATAAGTGAGCCTTACGTTCATCTCTGCATTAGATATTTCAGTCATGACTCACCGTGTTCAGACTGTTCTCTCACTGAAGGGAGATAGATGAGCCCGGAGGGATCTGTCTGTGCTGCTTAGAAAAAGACAATTACAGAGCCAACCAATTGGAAATTAATCAATTAGATGGAGACGTTTGACAAAGTTCTCTTTTTGTCCTCTTGTCTCGTCTGCTCCAGAACCAGGGGAGTGAGCAGCAGCTGGAGCCTTTCCCAGGCCAGGACCCGTCCATGGTGCTGGACCAGAAGCCTCTCTACGGACAGGGCTATCCCGGACCCCCCACCATGCCGATGCAGTCTGGCTATGGAGGGAACCCCATGCAGGGTCAGGCCCAGCAGGGAGGGTTTGGGCCCATGCTCTCTCAGATGGGCCAAGGTGGCAGCTTCCCTGGTATGGGAGGAATGGGCGGCATGGGTCACCCTCGAGCCAACATGATGAGACCCAGGATGATGACGGCCAACAAGCCCATGAGGCTCCAGCTGCAACAGCGGCTGCAGGGACAGCAGGTGTGAATACAGGAAGCTCACTGATTCATCAGCTTACATGCAAACAATAAGCTTATTTCCCAGTTGTCCCAATATGGTACTAATTCTAATCTAACCATCTCAGTATGTAGTGTTCTCACACTGGAAAAATTACAAATGTAGGTGTACTTATAAATGCCAATATGCAGATTAAAATCAGTGATGGATATTCTCACATCTGGGAGAAAGTGAAAAAAAATGAAAGTGGTGCAAACGGGTAGTCATGAACAAATACATTAACCCTCCTATTGTCTTCTCGGGTCAAAATTGACCGGGTCAATTGGCCCGGTCTGGTATGACTGTTTATAAAGCGTACAGTATAAATGATCACCCAATTCTGTGTTACACCTTTTTGGCCAACTTAATTACAACTCATTACCACAAGTTTTACACTTTTTTTTTGGGAACTTTTGGTTAATAAACATAATTTCCCTGAAATTATACCTAACTTTTGAGTAAAAAAAGCAGAAATTCTGAATTATTTTGAATATAGTTATTATCAGATGAACTTAATGTTGATGGATTATCACATACTGGTATATGTTAAAGTTTAATCAGAATATTGTTTTGAAAGAATTTAAATTTCTTTAATGGCAGCACATTATGACACCTGTGTTCCTCCTGGGTTCAAAATTGACCTCAGGACAACAGGAAGGTTAATAGGAACTTGGAAGCACAAATATTACCTGCTATTGATGTCAGATGCATAATTTTCTGTTATTTCACAACAACAGATTTCTTGTTTTCTAACTGCACCATCTATGTTAGTATGCGTGTATAATTTATCGATAAATATACAGTATGCAAGTGGGACAAGGTCAGAGTAACATTTGCTCCTCCAACTTATCTTGAATGTTTTTTTTCTTCCTCAGTTCATGAATCAGACGCGACAGGGCATGGCCATGAAGATGGAGAACCCAGGAGGCAACCCTGTCATGAGGCCCGGCATGCAGCCTGGCATGGGAGGACAGGTAGAAGACCTAAAACTCTTATCTGGTTATATATTACAGATGAATCGCTGTAATGCTGATGCTTGTTTTAATATCACCGTCAGAATCAAGGTTGCCAAGTATGTCCACACACGCAAAGAAGTTGACTACAGTTGTCAGTAGCTCGGTACAACTTATAAACATTTTAATATTTTATTATATATTTTTTACTGATCCTTTGAGCAGACCTGATTGTCCGTTGTAGTCTTCTTTTGTCCTGTTTGGTAAACCAGACAGTGATGAATGTACAGTGAACAGACTGATTGTCATGCAGAGTTGACTCAACAGATCCTGTGGCAGGTTGAACCTCCTCAGAGAGTGTGAGAAGTACATCACCTGCTCTGCCTTTGTAGGAGTCTATTTTGTAGTCATACTTCAGGTCCTAGGCTAATATAGATCCATCGCTACCACAGTTGCATTGAAATTTGTACTTTATTACTATTTTTGGGGGACATTTTCTTTGCCTTGAATGAATAGTATTAAGTCAAGAGGCAGACAGGAGCTGGAGACTGAGAAAGAGGATGATGACAACATGCTCAGCTCCCAGTTGTTATGACCCTTTGTCTGTTTGCAGCCTCATCTCCATATCAGATGATGCCGATGGTCGATGTGTCCTCTGTTGACTTTAATTTCTTAGAGAGTAGTTACAGTCTTGGTGTAAATATAGATGTAAATATATAGCCATCACTGTATGATGCTTAAATTTTATTTTGTCCTTATCTTAATCTTTGACACAACATTCAAGTGATACAACTTTTGGAAGTAGTTGTAGTTCAGTGAAATTTCAAACAAAAGCCTCTACTTGTATTTCACATTATATTCACATTACTTGATTTGTGGTACAAGAGACCTTATCACCCACCCATTTTTAACATTACATACTCTATATTTTAATAACATATATATGGAAAACGTAAACCACATGTCAACCCTCCTCAAACTCTCTGATTGTGTTTGTTTCATGCAGCCTGGCTTCCTCAATGCTCAGATGATGGCTCAGCGCAGCAGGGAGATGGTCATGAGGAGGCAGCGCATGATGATGCTGATGCAGCAGCAGCAGCAACAGCAGCAGGCGGCGGCGGCCGCTGCTGCAGCAGCAGGAGGATTCAGTCCCCCTCCAAACGTTACGGCTCCTGGTGGCATGGAGAACCCTATGGGAGGGCCGAGCATGGGCCAGCCGGGCCCCCAGCAGTTCGGCTACGGTGGGAACTATGGTGAGTTTCCTGTTACGGGCGCCTAACAGAATACTGCTGCTCCCTGGTGGTGAGTCCGGGCACTGCAGGGTTCTGGTCTCATGTTTATCACGTCTGAAGGAAGATTGGAAGTTGTCCATGTACCTCTCCCTTGTCTCTGTTTATTTATGGTCAGACCAAATATTGTTATTGAAGGGATATTATGTATCAGAACACGCTCTGTCTTTATTTATCACCACGTATCAATCATCTGCTTCCTGTGGAGAGAGGTGCGAACTGAGGCTGGCTGATTTATCTCCACAGGGATGGCCCAGCAGGGGGACCCCTCGTTCGGCCCATCAGGCGGCAGTCCTCCTAACGCCATGATGCCCGGCCGCCTGGGGCCTCAAAACCCCATGATGCAACAGCACCCGCAGGGCGGTCCCATGTACCAGGGGGCAGATATGAAAGGCTGGTCGCAGGGAGGCATGGGACGCACCAGGTATGAAGTCAAACACATTTACGACTGCAACACTGTGCTGTCGGATAAGGGAGAAAGTTTGGCTTTCTTTTCTTGAATGTGCACAGTTAAACTCGTCCTCCTTCCTGTTGCTTCACCAGTTCGTACCCTCAGCAGCAGTTCGGGCAGCAGGGACCTCCAGGACAGCAGCAGTTTGGGCAGCAGGGGAATCCGGGCCAGTATGGGGGCATGATGATGAACGGGGGCATGCCAGCCAGCGGAGGAGGAGGTCACATGGGTCAGATGGGAGGGCAGATGGGTATGAACCCGATGGTGATGGGACGCATGCCGATGGGGCCTGATCAGGTAGGTGCAGAGGGGAGGAGAGTCTTAAAGGACAGGTTCACATCTTTTCAAGTTTATCTTAAAACATGCCCAGACGTACACTGAAAGGGTCGTTGCTTGCTGTAATCGTTCCTCCTGTCAATTGTGCAAAGAAATATGTTCTTATAGCAATTTCAATGTAAGAGATGGGGGACAAAATGAGCCTGAGATTGTTAAATTGAGTGGTTATCAACCAAATTTATAGTCTTTTAGTACCAAATTTCCGCTTTCTGTTGCGTCTCAACAAGGAAGCACTGACAGCATTTCCATCCACCTGCTTATTTGCCATATACTGTAATATAATGTAGCCTCAAATTAATTCATGAAACTAACAGAAATGCCATATTTCCATCGTGTTTTCTACATTGTGTTACACCGCCTGAGGTTCGACTGGCGCTCTTTTCATTACCGCGTCTCGTTGTGTCCCCTTCTTCTGCAATGGTTTAATGGCACCCGACTGGAAAATCAGCGCCACCGGCTGTTTATTACAATAAACCAATTACTAATATTTGCATAATGGTAGTGGATGGAAACGTGCATTAATTTGCTTTTTTTTGTGCATATTTTTAGAAATGCCGTTAAAATATGAGGTTACATCTGGATGGAAACTTGTCTACTATCTGTGGGAACATAAACTTTGAAAGATTTTATTTGCCTAACTCGAACTGATGAAGTTCATATTAACTCCAGCTGAGGATTTATTCCTCATACTTAAATTGAATAACCATAAAAAATAAGCATGTCAATGTACATATGGGCAATGTGAACCTATCCTGATTGATTCTGGTAGCTGTTTTGAGGACAGACGAAGCTTTTAATCAATTGTGCACTTCCTCTTCCTCACTTTTTCCCTCTTTTCCTCCCTTTATTGTAGAAATACTGCTGAGCATCGCGACAGAAGCATTTGTCTCACTGTGATCTCCATTCAGAGACAGGACACGGCTGCAGCACTGGAGTGTGTGTGTAGGAGGACCAGGCGGTGTGTGTCTGTGTGTGTGTGTGTGTAGTGCTGCACTCCCTCCAGACGGGGGAGTGAACTTCCTTTGGACTCACTGCCAGTAATGGCAACCTGGGGGAAAACAGACAGACTGTCACACACGTATGTGAAAACACGCAGCGTTCATTAAAATCAGAAACACTGTGACACATTCACACACATAAAGACAGTCAATCTGTGATTCCTCTCGTAGACCGTAGTTTAATATTCCTCTCTTTATGAGCGGTGTGTGTGTGTGTGCCTCGGTGAACACACGCCGCTCGCTGGACCAAACAGTGAAGGTGGACAGACACAGACTTGAACATGGACGTGTGAAGACATCCTCTCCTCTGTCGAATGTACCATGAAGCTGTGTTCAGATTTAAAAATGTGGGATTCCTCTCTTGTTTCTGAACTTCGTGGGATTTTGTTTTTTTTACCCGCCGTCTTTCTGCTGCTCCTGGAGGATCTCTGCGTACGTAAAGTAAACACGGTTCTAGATGACGAGCCGCCAGATTGTGACACTCAGATGAATGTCATTAAGCAGTAGCACATTGTTTCCTCCTCCAGGACGCCGCCAGACTACAGTACGAGTGAATTACTTGTTGGCTGATTTGCACTTTAAGGAAAGGCCAACATCAAAAGGATTGTGGCAATATAGAGGCCTTGACCCAAGAATTAATGCATAGCAGCAGTTGTTTATTTTAGTTTATCCGTGTGTGTGTGTGTGTTCTCCAACTTTTCCTCTCTGGGTAATGGGGGCTGCTGATTGGAAATGGGTAACCTTGATGACCTTTGTTCTAAAGTGGGAACCAGTAGAAAGGCGGTAAGCACAGATTTTATCCAACGCTCTCGTCTACAGTGGTACCGATTTATCACAGCAAGAGAAACGAACCGTTTTTAAGTCATTTTAAAAACACTCTTGACACAAACAGACTTCTATTAATGTTCAAAACTCCACTTATATTTATACAGATTCATTAACGTGATCATTTTATCATTCCAGAGGTAATTTTTAAATCCAAATGTTGCAGATATTTTTGGTTACCTCGCTCCAATTTCCAGTGTTACTACAAGTGCAGAAATAAAATTGATTGCCAATTATGAAATTATGTCTCTATTAGCTCCCACTGTGAGAGAAAGTGTGTGTTAGATTTCTAGCAATAATCCTTCCTCCTGGTTTTCCTCTGAGGACAAAGCTGAAGTATCATTTACTCAAAGCGACGGCACTGCAGTATTAGACATGATGTCTTGTTTTGTTCTTCTTTTGTCTGTGAATATGAATTGTAAATACGCTTCAAATGTACTATATATAAATATATATATGCTTTTGTAGGTCACATACTGTTTTTGCACAGATTGTAAGGCTTGATATTTAAAAGTGTAATTTTCTTAATCCGTCATAGGTCAGCTTTTATTTTCAATACTTTAACCCATCGGTTGGAAAGGAAGGGCCTCCTTTTTGTAAGCAGTACGTGTAGATTTTCTTTCCTACTGCCGCTTTCTTTCTCTCAGAAAGCACCCTTTTTATTTTCTGAGGACGTCGTCTTAGCTAAAGGTGCTAGTGTATATTTTTTTTCTTCTAAATAATAAATTATTTTTCTTTTGACAAAAACAAAAAAAAAAAAGAAAAAACACAAAAATCTGCCTATACAAAAAAGAGTTGACACATGATTGTGTTAGGCTTCTAGGGGCCCCGATGTCTTACCAGTATGATGTTTTCTGAACCGAACCTCATGCTTCCATGTGTGACTTCAAGTTTCACAGATTTCTGTGCTTTGAATTTTGCAGATATGATCGTTCGGCCTCAGATATGAGCCTTTGGAAATCAGTCCCGCCGTATAACTGTCCATAAGTCCTTTTGGTTCGTTCACAGATGTTTAATCCTGACGGAAGTAACACATCAAGTACTTTGAATCCCTAAAATCACCTGTCAGTCTCTTGACAGGTGATTTTTTTTTTTTTTTTTTTTTTTACGTTTAACTTTGCCTTTATTTTTGTCGTATTTCCTGTGAAGCTTTTGTTGAGAAATCTACCTTTGAACACACGCTCAATCCAAAGATTTTTGTTTGTCATTCTGCAGTGCGTAGAAACATGTTCCTGACGTAGATCGTGCAAGTACTCACGTGTGCTTTTACCGTCGCACATAACCTATAATATACATTGAACTGAATATGTTTAATTGCATATATTATATCCCCATCCGTATGGCATAGAGTAGAGACGAGTCTGGTTCTGCTGAGGTGCTTTGAGTTTCTGTTTTGTGATTGTTTCTTCCTTTCTGTAGAACTTATGGCCAGTTGAATCGTGGTGCTGCAAAAACGGTTATTTCACCAGAGAATGTAGAGATTTTCCAAGCTGGAAAGGAGGTTTCATGATTGATGTCATCATTATGTCTCAGAATAATGGCTTGGAGTTTTTTTTTTAACCCCAGTCTCTACAAATCTACAAATATAAAACAAAAAAAATGTCTGTGTTTTGCTTTAAAGGAAAGAAACTCCTCTCAGTTGGAGCTAAAGAAAAGAGAAAGCACATCTGGGAAACATACAGTCATTATTACAGGATGTAATATACTATTGCATTTTTTTCTTACCTTGTTTCTTGATGTTAATATCGATGTAAATACAAATTTATATTTAAACATTACAACGTCTCTGCTGTCTTTTTGCACATGCAAACATTTTGTACATGAATCTGCAATCCTGCAGCCACAGTTCAGTTTGTCAGCATGCAAATACAGTAACTGGAAGTGTGTTTTACTGCAGTAAGAGGGCCGTTCAAGTTACAAGTAGAGGTTCCCCTCATCATTTATGATGACTGGAGTCTGCCAGTCTGGGTGAAGTGGGAGGTGAGTGTGTGTGGATGGATGTGATGCTGTTGTCAGTGACATTGAGGTTGGTGCTGCCGTCTGCAGCCTCGCTTTTATCTGCTGTTTTGTTTCCTGCAGCCGGTCACCTCCCCTCTGAGAGCTTTTGTCATCAATCACCCCACTTTCTTCCCCTTCTCTGAATGATTTCACGCCCCGTGGTAAGATCTCACACCTCCAGGCCGTCCCAACCCTGCTGCTACTGCTGCTGGTGTTGCTGTAACCAAAACCTACACAACCACGTCAGCCCCCTTCACAGCTTTAAATATCTTTTCTTTTTTAGACTTGAGTGTCATTTGTAATAAAATTACAGAGTCTGTCAGTTTAAGATTGGCTGCCAGGATACTGCAGGCTGACTCACTCAACCCTTATAGCTGGAGAAATGGAAATGAAGACAAGAGGCAATTTTTGTTTCCGCTTAATGCAGTGATGATTTGATGCATTTTATGTGTAAAAAATATTGCAGTGTTTCATTTTTTGATAAATGTTTGATCTTTATTCTTTTTATTCTCGCCTACGGCAGCAACTACTGGATGGATTGCCATGAAATTTTGTGCAGACTTTCATGTTCCTCAGACGATGAATCCCCCTGACTTTGGTAATCCCCTGACATTTCCTCCAGTGCCACCAGCAGGTTCACTTTCACTTTAAAGTGGATCTATTCTGCTTATTTTCAGGTGCATAACTTGTATTTTGTGTTTGTATGCTTACATGCTTTAATGTTAAAAAAAAGAAAACGCTTAATTTTTTTCAGACCGGCTGTGCTGCAGCAGATCTTTGTGCATGCTAACACACTAAACTAAGATGGAGAACATGGTGAATATTATCATTACACTGGCTGAACGCTGATGTTCTCATTTAGCTCAAAGCACTGCTGTGACTAACAGAGTTGCTAGTAGTAGTAGTAATAGTAGTTCAAGGTTCAAGGTTATTTATCTGTCATATGTCAATTCCAGCAAAGCAGTTATTGGCAATGAAATCTTTGCTTTGAGGTTCCTTCAACAATGCTCATAAAATATGTATGTATGAAAGGGGAAATCACACAAGCAAAAGCACAATGATAATCTTAGGCATGAAATAGTGCAGTTGAAATAAATATACACATAAGTCAATGAATAGATATTCAGAATATCTTGTTTTATATCATCAAAAGCCCCCCATACTGTATGCTCTCTGGCTGCCCTGCCAGACCCAGGATCAGCCCTTTAACTTGTGGAAACCCCTCTAATGAGGGATTGACTGTTCCATAAAATCATAAAGAATGAGGTATCTAGATAAATGAAATACATGAAATGTCATGTCTCTCTTTCTCTGAAATTGACTAAACATTTCATTGTATAATTTAATTATTGATATTGTTAGTCTGTATATGTCTATATGTAAAATTCAATAAAAATATTGTTTAAAGGGACTGTTTGTAACCTTTTAAGCGTATAAATGTATCGGGTTGGGATCCCATGTGTGCTCGCATATGCTCCTCTGCCTGCTTGCCTTCACTCACACAGCGCGCGCGTTCTCGCTGTCTTGCTCCACCTCTAGACGTGAACGCGCACTCACTCCACACTGCATAAGAGTTAGTAGCTCTGAGAATATCTAGTGAATGTACAGTGGACATTTGTGCAGAAATAAATGCTGCAGCTCCTCCAGACCAACAGAGGTTTCCCATGTCTTGTGATGTGACGGGGCTCCGTAGCGAGAAACGTTATCGTCTCCAACCGGGTGCCGGTGTCTCCCTGTGGGCGCAGTCGGGAGACAATAACGTTTCAGGCTGAAGCAGGAAAAGCCAACACTAGGATCAGCATTGATTCATGGAGAGACCTTCGTCTGGTCAGCTAACATTACTGCCAAGTAGATGAAATATAGAGTGATATTGTGGTTTTAGCTGACGTGTGTCGCCTCACTGTTTTGAGCGATTCTCGTTCAGGTATATTTAGAGCGAGCAAGCGCGAGCCCGACGCTGACTTGTTGACTTAACGGCCACAGGTGTCTGTTAACAAGCAATTCTGAAAGTTAGACATAGTCCCTTTAAAAAAAAAATGAATTTTAACCATTGATCTTGGCACAAATTGAGGCCTGGCATTTTACCAAAAATGACAGTTTTTCTTTCTTTTTTAATTTACTTTCTATTTTCATTTCTGGTTTAACAGCCTCTCCTCCTCCCTCATCTACAGTAGCTATACAGTAGAGACAGTTTCTCCACAAAAAGAAATCTCTCATGTATCATGTTTTGGCAATCTTTTACTATGACATTTGGTGCTGTGCTCGTCACTATACAGCAGATACCAAATGATCCAACTGTTCCTCCATTTTATTGGCAGAAGGCTTTCAGCTGCTGCCTATATGTATGGGGGGTTTCCTCTGTGTGCGTGCGCAGCAGGGTGGAGCAGGAGGCGTGATGCGCCAATGAAACAGACGCACCGCTCGTCCATTGGACCAGACGCTCAGTGGGCGCACACAAGACGCGCCTACCGAGCCTTAAAGACTTGGCTTTTTTTCCTCCTCCGAGACAGGAGACATGAGGTTCCGAGACACCTGTCAGGAGGACTACACATCCAGCAGCTGTATGTGATGCGACTGGAGGCTGCGTGTTGAACCATGGACGCGCTCTTATCTTTATTATAGAGCTCTCGGTGTGACCAAAGGAACGTAAAGTTATTCTAGTGCTTTTTTTTCTTTGTGTTATTCTTCTCTGGATGAGTTCCCCGCTGTTTCTAGGCCAGCTGGTCGGGGTTCCGTTAGAGATAATGCACCCCACCATGGAGAAAGACACCACCTACACCAAGATCTTCGTCGGAGGGCTGCCCTATCACACCAACGACGCTTCACTTCGGAAATATTTCGAGACTTTCGGGGACATCGACGAGGCGGTGGTTATCACAGACAAACAGACGGGCAAGTCCAGAGGATATGGCTTTGTGAGTTTCATTTTTAAAGTTACTGTGATCTGCTAGAATAAAACGAGGATCTGTTAGAATAAAACGAGGAGTGGAACTCATGTAGAATGAAATATGGGCTTTAATTAAGCTTTTATCAGCCACTCTGGCTTTAATTGGATAGTCAGGGGCTGGAAACACTAGATCATGTCTGTAGCAGCCAGTAATGAGTTGGAAGAGACTTTATCTTTATGGTTAATTGTATTTTTTTTTTTTTTATTATTGCCTTGGAGGCTGCACACACTGCCACTTTGTTCCAGCAGCAGCAGCAGCAGGAGGAGGAAGAGTGTGTGTCTGGTGGTGGCAGTCACATGCTTGAATCTCGAGTAGCAGATTGTTTCGTATAAGTGTGTCATCAATTATCTCTGCGGTCCCAAAGTGAGCAACAAGCCAAATGAGCATGCAGAAGGACTCACAGTGTACATGCAAGTATGGTGTACAGTATATAGCCTATGATGACACACTGTGCTGCAGAAACAAGCACAGACAGACGGAGAGAGAGAGAGAGAGAGAAGGGATACAAGTTTCAAGTTTATTTGTCATATGCATTTAAAAGTACAGTGTACAGTGAAATGCAATGAAATGCATTTTACCCTGTCTCTCTCTCTCTCTGCCCTTAAAATCTATAAATAGTACAGTAGATAAATACTACAATAAATAAGACAATACCTGAGAATAAAATGATAAAACAACCTAAAAACATCCATAAAACAATCCACAGCTCTGCATTCATTTAGTGCTACTGTTCGGTAGTCTGACAAATGAGTTGGTAATACAGCTGTGGACAGATGTTTGTGCTGTGTGTTTGTGTGAGATACAGAGAGAGAGAGAGAGGGGGGCAAATGGGGGGGGTCCTTGGTCACAGAGGTGTGACATGTCAGTTGGCTCTGCAAGATAAGGCTGCAGTAGTTTCATGTTGACTTCCTCCCATGCAGCACCCCCACCTCCCTATACCAGGATGTGTTTGCTTGTTTGTATGAGTGACTGTGAGTTTGTGTGTGTGAATGAGAAAACAGATTATTGATGTGTGATTGGATTGACATGAAGTAGCAGTTCACATTATCTCTGGCCTCTCTGTGTAAAGCTACTGAGCAAATCAACTGAGGCGACCCAAGTGTTGAGTTGTTTTTAGGACAGTACGCTCATTTCATCCCTGACTTCCCCTTTGGCGGTCTTAATTCCCCTGCAGCAGCAGCAGCTTCTGGATGCCGATCTCAAACCATCCGCCACCTCTGTTTGCATAAAGAGTCCAGAGTCTGATGCTGCGAAACGAAAGCAAGCAAGCAAGCAAGCAGGCGGTTTTACTTTCATTACCATTTATCAGTGGTGGAGCTGTAGTTTGCCTCAGATATTAGGTGTAACTGCACTGTGTGAGTGTGTGAGTGTGTGTGTGTCTTAACCTTCACCACCCCTTCCCACTGCTATCTGCCCACTCCTCAACTCACCCCCTCAAGGTAGATTCCAGTATCTCATCCTTGGCAGCCCAGTTTAAAAAAAAAAAAAAATAATCTGCCTCCTACATGAGCTCCACTGGAAGCATTAAAAACACACCGATGGCTGTCTTCATCTATGTGGTGGAGTCAGTGTCTCCTCACGCATTTAGAAAGAGAAGATTGAGTCATTCAAGGACAGCAGCGACCTCAGGGCCTCCATCCCCTCCTCCTCCTCCCAGCTCTGGGTCTGTTGCTTCATCCTGTTGGAATCACTCCTTCATTACTGGATAGATAGATAGAGAAGATGTAGCTTAAAGATTGATTATTAACCAGTGATTCTGTCAACAGGTGACCATGGTGGACAGGGGAGCAGCAGAGCGGGCGTGTAAAGACGCAAACCCCATCATCGACGGCAGGAAGGCCAACGTGAACCTGGCGTACCTGGGAGCAAAGCCTCGCAGCGCGCAGACAAGTAAGTGTGTCAGATCACTGCTAAACACACAGGATGTAGATTATATTAGTACATTTTCTTTTTTACTTCTTTTTAACCAAACACCTACAAATCATGTCAAGGATAAGGCTGGTGATATTCAACATTTTTCGAAACAAACCCATAAAAAGACCAACAGTCTGTGGCTCAGTCCCGAGCCCCATCGGTTCCTACTGAAGAATCTTTAAAAATGGGTCACCAAATATGTTTTTTCACTTTTAAAAAAGCTGCTGATGAATTGATGTCTTTACATCCAGATAGATAAATAGATCCAGATCCTTACTCAAGAACTGTAGTCCTCTTCAGCACACATGAAGTTTTCTGTATTTTTAGATCAAAGATACTGTATGCTACTGTCAAATGGTGACGCTTTGCATTCACAATGTGCTGGAGAGACTAAACCTGGAACCACTTGGATGTCTATGGAATGAATTTTATATTTTTATTCCTGCACGAAAATGGTTTGAGACGCTGGCGTTGACATCTCAAATATCACATCATCCCACAAGTGCAGGAAAACACCAGGAAGTCATCAAAATGTTCCCTGCTTCCAATGACATTTCCAAATGATTATAGTCTAACTTTGATGAGCTAATTTAGAGCTAATTTAGTGACCATTTAGCTGCCAAATGGTCACTGTTAATGGATCTCGAGCAAGTTTCAAGTGTCTGCATGTTGGTTTTCTGCTACACTGAAACGAATGGAAACCCACAGCTGCCTGGAAGATAGGAAATCAATCTAAAGGCCAATGATTGTGTACAAATTAGAGGTTAGTGGGATAAATCATGCAAAACCACTGGTATGCTCCTCTCAACAGACTGTCTCTGTGCTCATCCCCACCATGCATTCACTCTTTGTGTACTTGATTTAACGCACAGCTTTCATGCCGCCGGGCTTTTTCAGTGTTGACCACCAGCAGCACACACGCTTCATGCTTCCCATCCGACGTCTCGGACCTTGACGGCAGCTCTTCCCTCTTGCAGCTCACCGGCTGAAATACTGTCGAGTGTAGGTGTGATTGACAAAACACTGGCGCCAACAACAACTGACTGTGTGTCCTTATTCTGGGGCCACCGCTGCCTGCGACGCAACTCTCCAAGCATGCAGCTGATGGGAGATGGCAGCGCTTGGTATTTTGTTATTGTGTGCGAGAGAGAATAGGAGAGGGAGAGAATGAGAAGAGCAGGAGGGGATGGGACTGTTAAGAAGCAAGAAATAACAGTCTCCTCTTTGTGCTGGGCGAAGAAAGAAAATGTGCATTTAGATATATGTTTTGAACAAAAGCAGGGTGCTGATGGAGTCACGGCTGTATACAGTGAAAAAGAGGGATAACAGAGGAGTGAATAGCCGGAGGAATGTTGACATAAAGTCGGAGGAGGAGGATATGTTTCTCCTTTCTTACTCAGCCTCAGCTGATTCCTGGTGAACTCTGGAGGCAGCGAGGTCACAGATGTTTGTGTTCAATAGAGTGCATTATTATTTGTGTGAGTGTGTCGAGCATGTGTGTGCGTACGCCGAGGGAATAACAGATATACATGCTAACATCTGAGACAAACAAGCAGAGAGGCAGAGAATCGTCTCTGTCCTCGTCTGCCCGTCTCTCTCGCTCGCTCGCTGTCTGTGCAGCCGGTAGCTAAAATATCCCTCCTCACTCTCTTTCTCTTTGTCTGCAGGTCTCTCTGTTGGAGTTCAGCAAGTCCATCCTACGTGGGCTCAGAGGCAATATGGGTAAGACGGAGAAGAATCAATACCTCTATTTCCACCTCTCTCTCTCTCTCTCTCACCTGCCTCCTCCTCCTCAACACAATACATCTCACTCCTCCGTCCTTGACATTTGTGAGCACTCGCTCCGGCTCTCCACTCGGGTTGTGGTAGTTAATGCCACTCTGCAATGTGAAACAAAAGAAAGCAAAAGCCATCACAGACGGCACGAATGATGCTTGTTTAAACTCTGCAGTGCTTCAAAGACGAATTCCATATCTCTAGCCGTACATCATATTTTCATTTGTCTTCTGTTGTCTCTCTCTTTCTTTCTTTCTGGGCCATTAAACACACAAGAAGCTCAATTCTGAATTTCTCTCACGCATGAATTGGGCTTTACTGAGGCAACAAGCCATTTAGTCAAACTTCCCTGCATCCCTTCTCTTTTTCATCTCCACACATGCACACATGCACTGTTGCCATTATCTCTCATCTCTTTTTTTTCCTCATGTTTGTGCAATGCAGAGACATTATATCATATCATATCTATTTAATATGTTTTAGGCCAATGGTTCCCAACCTGGAGCTCAGCAATCCCACAAGGGGTCATGAGCTGAATCCATAGTCCTGCGTTAAAGGGTTACAGATGTAGGCCTCATAAATGGAGAATGCTGATTGTGAAGAAAACGTCGAGGATGTTGAAGAAAGACTTGGTTGTCTTTTCCTTGGCAGTAATACACAGCTAGTAAAGTACGACACGGCCTGATCACATACGATACATGCGTTTGTAGCGTTGCGGTGGTGCTATCAACGGCATGGGATCCAACAGTGAACTATAAATCAGATCCTACGCCGACAGCGTCCACAGCAGGACGCATATAAGACGACGCAAGATGAGCGGTAAAAAGGAATGAAATATTTCTGTAACACTGAATCATTTATATTATTTTAATCTCTGGTTCCTTCTGGTGAAATACTGTCTAGTTTTACCTCTTCGGGTTTCTAAAAACGATTGAAATCAAACAATCTGAGAAGGGAAAACTACTTTACGGTTTACCTGCTGGCAACACATAGACAACCTGTGATTAGGGATCACAAGTATGTATTAAAAAAAGGTTGGGAACCAATGTATTAGACCATAAATCAATGATCAGGACTGCTTTATGGCAACGTTAGAGTTTTATGGGAGTTTTGCAGCAATCTAATTTGAGCTGCAAAGAGAGTTAGTTGGTTAACCAGTTAGTCAATCAATAAAGCAACTTCTTTGATAATCTGTTAATCATTTTAGTCATTTTTCAAGCAACTTGCAAGGATTCAATGCTCTTTTTTGTCATATATGATAGTAAATTGAATATCTTTGGGTTTTAGACTGTTTTTCGGACAAAATAAGCAATATGAATACATCTCCTTGGGCTATAGGGAATCATAACAGGCAACTCTTAATAGACAAAGGATTAATTGAGCAAATAATTCTTGAAAATGTACTACATCACAATATTGATCAATATGGCAGTATTTAATCACATCCACCATGGCGGAAGATTTATTTTCCTCCCAAGTGAGCCAAACAGTGACATCATGGGAGCTGCTGGTGGTTTCTCACGGACTTGACTTGACTTGCCCGGAAATTTGCTGTAATCCACATGTGACGGACGTTCTGCCTCCTCATCCAGTTTTCCCTGAGTTTCTGTGTGAACTCAAAAAAGAAACCTTAATGACTCAGATCCTGTGAAACATGGAGGATGATTCATTCCCAGGGCTGTTACAGACAGAGGATGAACCCTCCAACACCTACCGAGGCTTGACTCAGATATTGGGTGTCTGAGTGTTGTTTAGGTGATCGTAGACGAGGATATTGTCAATCAATGTCCCAGCTGTGCGTTGGTCTGTGTATGTGGAGGCGTGTTGTCGACTGTCACTGAAATATTTCATTCATTTGATTCATAATTCATTGAAATATCTGCTCTTTGGGGAAAAGAGTGCAAAACATGTTTTGGTCTTTGTTTGATAAAAACGTTGTACAGACTGGATCTTCTATATTTTAGAGGTGTTTTTAAGGAATATGCATCTCAGAGCTCTTCACACTGACTTTCTGCAGGATGACAAGTTCTGGCCTGCGGCTACAGAGGAGTCCATTAAAAACCTCAACTGTTCTGAGTGCTATTAATATTGCAGTCCTCAATTTCTGAATGAGTGATGAGGGAATTGAGGCCGACCCAGATGAGTCTATGAATGAGTGATGACGGCTTGATTGAAAGTCTCCCGGAGTGAAATCGGACATTCAAAGCAAAGGGAGTTTTAATCTCTGCTTCCAGGAAGAGTGGCAGCTTTGACTGAAACAAAAGAGCCAGAAATGTCACCTGGCACACGAACTAGCTAACTAGGTAACACACCCGTGAGGCAAACACACGCAGAAGGAAGGTGTCACTTTGTTAATCAGTGTGGAAACTTTCTGCAAATTCAAGCATTAAGGTGTTTGTAACAGAAGCGTGTTTAAGCTTCCTGTCTTTCTTTCTGTTCTATGTTTTTGTAAACTGGATATCTCTGGACTGTTGGTTGGACGATACGAGACCTTTCAATAAGTGATGGGCATTTTTTCATTATTTTCTAACATTTTAACAATGAGTCAATGAATTGAGAAAATAATCAACAGAACGACTGATAAAGGAAATGATTCAATCTTACTCTAAACAGCATGTGAACGACTCGTTCAGGCTGTTGGTGAGGAGATACAGAAGACATGCTGCTTTTCCTTCCTGATGCCGATTCCAATACCTAAACTTGCCGTATCGATACCGAGTACTGATCCGATGCCAGCGTGATAAAGACAATATCTTGGGTGCTTTGTGGAATTTATCTTGCTGCAGTTCGTCCTTTTTTTTCCCCCTTTGCCTTCGTGAAGTCGTCGTGCTCTTTTGCGTGATGCGTCTTCAAATGTTTTATAAGATTGCTGGAGTTGAAATTGGCAACTCTAGTGCCACCCCTCGAAAAGGAAGCCTTACATGACTGTACATAACCGCCTTACTCTGTGAAATAATGCCAAATGGCTGACATTTTCCTCACTGACTACTTTTATCGATACACTCCACTAGCACCGCACTGTTGTTGCTTGCTATCGTCACATGACAAACTACCTTCAATCAGTTCTTCTTCGCTGCTCTGAAACAGCAGTTGCCGGTGGCAGCCATGATACATTCGGTGGCGACAGCACAGTGAAAACTACTGTCTTGGAGCGCCGAAGAAGAATTGATTTGCGGTTAAACAAGTTGATTTTTTCTGGGTTAATAAATTAGGGTATCGGATCGATGCATTGACTGGCGTACTCACCAATACCCGATACTGAATTTTGGGCAGTATTGGACACATTTCCAATACATGAGGATCTGTATCGGAACAACTCTAGTTTTATCAGTGGTTAGAAATGAATTCAATACTTTACAGATCAGTTCTAATAAAAAATAAATGAAACACTTTGTGAGCTGACTTTAGACTTGATGGCTTATTTTTAAAGTGAAGAGTTCTCCATTGATAAAATGTTAGAAAGTCATTGATTTCCTTTAACGTTTAATAGTCTTCTTTTAAAAAGCTTTTATTTTGAAGTGGTAACATAAAGTATTTGAACATTTTAAATGAACCTCTGTATTGAGTTTGAACAACCACACATTTAGATCTGCACCTTTTCCAATTCTATTTGACTCATTGATTAATCATTTTATTATTATTATTAGTTTATTTAACAGGGACAATGGGCAGTCATTGACTCCTTGAGTCAGCTAGATAGCTGTATTTCATCAGCAGTCTCATTTAATCTATGAAGTATCAGAACAAAGCAAAAACAATACCTATCAGAGTCTGAGGCGACGTCTTCGAACAACAGTCAGTTGTCAGTTACAAAGATGTAAAATAGAGAAAAGAAACAAATCCTCAAAACAAATCCCTTTGTTTGATGGTGTGTTTGTGTGAAAAATCTGTTGTAGAAGAAGAAGCGATACCAGCTCATGCAGCAACTGTAATCTCAAGAGATCTCAGTAGCACAGCTGTGAGGTAGAGGTGTTGTGTTTTGAGTAAAGGGCAGATTCACTTTTTATCAACAGGAAACTCTCTCGATGTTAAATTACTGCCACTGTTGTTATTTGTCTCTCCACCTACATGTAAATTGAACACCCGACTTGATTATCTAAAGGAGATCTGTGGTGATATTTACACTTTAAATGAATTGGCTCCTCTCTCTAGATTACAAATATGTTTAAATAAAGGGGAAATAAACTGTACAGCCTCTCAAATCTTTATATTCTTCAGTTTTAGTACATTCAAAGGGGCACATCTGTCCAGCTCAGATCTCACTGCTCCAAGGCTAGATGTGTCTTTGACATGATCAGTATGACTGCAGTCACATTCAAACATTTCTTGGCAAAGTGAAGGACTTTTATTTTAGGAACAAGCTATAGCTTGTAGGTTTTAAACAGGCCAGCGCAGCTTATAAAGAACAGGAGTCTTTTTAGTCTATTTCAAATTTAATAAGGGACGTACCGATCCAACTTTTTCTCTCATGATACAGATTACCGCTCTGATACCAGTGCTCTCTTTTTCCCTAATTTAACATCTTTATACTATGCTTACATTTTTTATGTAAGTGTAGTTTAAAGATGTTTGGATCACTTTATTTTTTTCAACATTCATTCACATATAAATACGTCATATAACATAGGTTGTTGGTTTTAATTGTGATATAAACTGATATTCAAGACAGAGCAAAAGCATTTCAAGGACAACAAAAAATACAAGCTACATACAGGAGGAAACAAAAAGATAAATAGATAACGAGAACTGAGCTGAAACACAGAATTAAAAATAAACTGTATTTAAAATGGATTCGTCACATCTGGACGATACTCGCTTAATAAGGTCTGTATCGGTCCTGTGGATCGGTGCATCCCCAGAATTTACCACCAATTTCACCAGACGTGATTTTGAATGAGATTTTGACAGCAGATACAGCTGATACTTCACATTTTTATCCAAGTTTTCCAACATTTATAGCACAAAGTGTGTTTTTTGGTTTGAAAAAGCCAATGATAATCAACCACTCCTGTGCCTTTTAGCACTCATATACTATACAATACTGCTGTAGAATCACTACTAATCCCTCCTAACCACACCTCTAAAGCTCCCTAATTAACACATGATGTATAATGGATATGTAACGTGTTAATTAGTGAGCTGTTAGAGGAGCTGGTATCAGTGGATTTTGCCTTTCAACATAACCAGGGTGACTGTTTCCTCCTGTTATCCAGCTGTTTTACTAAACTAAACTAACCAGCTGCTGGCTTCGTGTTGAACAGACAGATGTGAGTGGTGTTGATCTTTTCATGTATCTCGTAGTAAGAATAGCAAATTATTCCTTTTAAATATAACATCTATCTAACCATGTCAGCAGGTCTTTTGTGTTGCCCTCCGTCTTCAGCGCCGCGGGGCTCCCGGGGGTCTTCAGGGTCTGACACCCCACACAGCAAACAGCAAATAACAAAAAACAAACTCAAACAAAGCACAGCTCTGTCTGCTGCTTCGGCGTATTTGCTTTAAGTTTTAGGGAGGACAGAGGACGGCTTGATGCCAAATGTGGCTTTGAGGTACAGCTGAGTCGTGGGGGAGGAGGAGGGGAGGAGAGGAGGAGGGCTGTTCTCATTCGAGGGAGGGGGGGCATCTGTCACCCATGGCTGCCTGCTGTCTGCCTTTAGCACCCAACGTCGGTGCTTGGCAGAAGTGAAATTCATTTTTCTCAAAAAAAAAAAGCGTTCTGGTGTTTATTTTTTGAGTGAAAGAATGGAGATGGATGTGTGGTGAGGCTGTTAAAGGTGGAGGGGCTGCAGTACTTCCTGTTGAAGCAGTGGAACAGAGAGCGGGAGGAAGAGGAAGGGGGGGGAGGAGGGGGGTGACACAGACTAACAGCACACCTGTGGCTGGGTGTAGTTGTGGCTGGGTACAGTGAAGCTTTAGGGCCGGTGGTAGACGTGACGCCGGAGATCGTTTCTGGTGTGAAATGAATTTATGGTCGGGTGAAAAATGTGCCTCGGTGAATCATAAAACAGCAGCGACATGTCGCCTCCTTTGATACGTTCACATCCTCGACCGTTTTCTCTCTACGTCTCTGATTTTTAATTTTTTTTTCACTCTTCCTCTGTTTCCTCTTTTGGCTGCCTTCCTCCCCCTCTAAATGATCTTTCTTTTCTTCTTTCCTCCTCTGTCTCAGCCTGACGTTCTCACTCTTATCTGTCTGGCGAGGGGGTTTTAGGTAGACGCTGAATCCTCAAGTGTATATTTATCTTATCCGGGGACCCAATTAGGAGAGGCACTTCTGTCGCATGAAAAGCCTAATTCAAAAAAAGGTAATGTCGGAGGCTTTTCATAGCACAGAAAGCTTCCATTTGGTTCAGTTGTCTCTTAAAAGATGACACATCGTGATCTGCATTTGTATTTGTTTTCTTCACTTTTGAGATTTTGTTGTTTTGTGATTTTGCAATTTTAGTGCCTTTTTTTTTGGATCATGTATCATGTATACACATCATGTGCCTGCAGGTGTTTCACAGTAAAAACCTCTCAACTGCCAGTAATGTGACAAAAGTATACCAGCTGTATATAAACACTTCACCAAATGTTTATACACACACATTATAATGTAGATGTATTCGCAGATATGAGGATGTTTCTAGGTGTTTATTAATACATTTGTCAACAAACCATAACTTCTGTATAAAGAGTTAATGAATGATTGATAACAGTATAATATTGCTGCAATCATATAGAATGATTTATGATTACTGTCACAAACCAGGTGCACACGGTCGTGACTAAAGAAGGAGATGCACACAACTAAGCCAGTTAACACATTATTTATTCATTTTAAGCTGCAGTGGGTAGAAACATGGAGCAAACATGATTTAAAAAAAGTTATTTTTATAAAACAGTCACTATATCCCGACAGAAGTACATGAGACAGGTGATCTGAAAAAAATCATGTGCCTCTGTGTCCTCCGGTGCTCCTAATGGCATCTGCAAGATTTCACAGACCAGAGGAAGCCAACCAATCAGAGCCTGCCGTCTCTGAGCAGCTGTCAATCACTCGCCAACTCTGATCAAACCGTCAAACTAGGCAGCTCTGATCAAATATGAATCAATATCCTGTTACTGTAATGCCTATTTCTCGCCTCAAATGTTTTCAGAAACATCTTGTAGTGTACTGTTTAGCTTTAAAATGAGAAAGTTTGTGACCCGGCAGCCATGTTGAGATCTGTTGAGGAAATACCAAGCACCGCCCATCAGCCGGAGAACAGAATATTGATTCATATTTGATCAGTGCTGCCTAGTTTGACCGTTTGGTCGGAGTTTGCGACTGATTGACAGCTTCTTCTGTTGAATGAACAGCCAATAGGAACGCTCTCTCTCTGAAATGACCTGTGATTGGCCAAAGTTTCCCATCACGGGCTACATTTTGTAAAGCCTGAAAACAGAGCCATGAGGAGGTGCAGGAGTCTAGTTTTCTCTCAGAACACTTGAATTACAATATGCTGAAAGGTTATTATGGATTTTTTTGCCCAATGATGCCAGAAATATTCTGCCTACTGCAGCTTTAAAGAAAAACATAAGAGGAAATGTTGTATGGTGCAACAACACAAACCAAACCGTCAACCAGAAACCAAATTGAGAGCCTTGTGGAGGCAATAAATGCTCCCAATCTCGCATTTAGCACCTTTATTATTCATTATATTTATTTTTCAATATACATATAAAGAATAAATACTTTGTGTTTCACAAAGGACAAATACAACTGCATTGCATCATATTATTTTATAATCATTAACTGTTTATACTCAAGTTACAGATGCCTTATTAGGAGAAGTTATAAGTGTTGACCGATACATAACCTTATAACTGCACACAACCAGTGTGTCATAACCCATGATTCCGTTTTTATACACTGCTTGTAAAGTGTTGCTGACTTTTACCGTGAAGCAGCTGCAGACAAATGATGTTTAACAAACTCATAACTTTATAAAAGTTTATCTAAAATCTAAGATCAGATCTATTTTTGTTAGTTTCTTGTTGATGGATCAAGTGAAAGTGAGATTATTTAGATTATACACTGCAAACACAAATCTCTGTTTGTAGGGTTTACCGTTTTAACCCCGTACAATCTGAGACTCATTGTAATGATCATGAATTACACTCTTCCATGATGATATTCAGTAAACACGTCACTTAACGTACAGTTCCTCTAAATCACACAGCCCTGTTTGTATTAATATGTTAATTCAAATGTCTTTCTTGCTTGCTGACATGAGAGTGTCCAGCAGTGATGTTGGCCTTTCTATCTCTCACCCTCCCTCAAGCCGTGTGTGTGTGTGGGTGTATGTGTGTGTGTGTTTATCGAGAGAGGACGGAGGGTCATGTGTGTGCGTCTCCATGAGTGTGTGTTTGTCTCTTTGACTGACTCACCCTCCTCACATCCCTGATCTGAACTATTAAAAGCGTGGCTGTCCTAAGGCATGAGGGATATGATGGCTGATCCTTCACCTCTCAGCATCTCTCCCGTCTCCTCTCCCTCCCCGCTCACTCACTCCTCGCCCACGGAGTCCCGACCTCGACCCTCTTTTTTTATTCAGTGCATCCTATCTCTTTTATCCCGCCGCCTGGTTTTGAGGAAGGACAGTGAGGGGAGTGCAGAGAGAGGAAGCTGGCTGTGAGGGAGTGAACCCGGAGAGGGGAGGGAGAGTGGAGTCGGTGGAGGTTATTCTGCTCTCGTGGGTCTGTTAGTGAGCGTACACCCATGCAGCTGCGCCAATTAGCCCTGCTACGCCTGAACTCACCACACACACACACACACAGACACACACACACACATCAACATCCTCTTCTAAGCTGCTTAACTGTCTACACACAACCATTTAAGAGTGTATTATACTCCTTTCATTCAGACTTGCATGTTCACTTTTTTCTGCATGTGTGCTGCATGTGTAATTGATGTGAGTGTTTGCGTGCATGTGTGTCTACACCCAATGCGTGTGTGTACGTGTATACATATATGAAAAAATGTGTGTTTGATAGCCAGCAATGATGCCAGGCACGGGGAGGAAAGAGGCGAGGCGCAGCGCCCTCTCGTACGATGCCGCTGTCACATTGAATCAGTCAGGCCGGTGCACAAGCAGGCAGCGGCACACAGCCGTGGGAATGACACTGCACTTCTGCTCTGGGAGAGACTGACGGAGCTGGGAGTGAGGGGAGATGGGAGATGGGAGATGGGATACAGCGGGGTCGAGGAGAGGGATATTAGCTTCAGCTGTGTTTTGACTTAATGTGTTGTTGTATGTCATTAGTCTACAGGTTTTACCTTTCATCATAGCCTTGCTTTCTTGGCCAGGCATCCCTTAATGGCCCTGAAAACCTATTTTCTCAATCAGGATCTTACTGTGGATGATGTAGTCCTACATGAACACACTATTTTTTTTTTAGGACAGGGGATGTTCAGGGGTAGATAAAAAGTCAGCAGTAGATGTCACATAGAAATGGTGTACATCTTCTGAAAGCTGGGAACCTGAAGGTTAATTTGAATTTCAGCTCAGTACTGTGTGTCACGTTATTCTAGTCATAAATAACAAATGCAATTTAATTGATTAATTAATTAAAATCCTTTTTTTTAAGTGTATAAGGGCTTAGAACATTATGATAGGAGTACATGATGGCCATTCCCATGCTCTATTATGTCTCATAAGTTGCTGCAGCAATTTTGAGGTTGATACCATTTGTTAAACAGATTTGGTGCTAAATTTTACCATTTTCTTTTACCACTCGAGAATTGATAAAAATGATCAATAATCCTTCCAAAATACCACATTAAGACATCACCTGTTCTGGAAACTGCTCAGAAAACCCCTTTTTGTCAATTTACCTACTGTAGGAAAGCCATCCATCCTCTGAATGCTCTAGGTCTCTAGTTTGTGGCTGTAAAGTTTCATGACGCTGTGATTATCACCACAGGTCATTTTATACAGTGAGGTCAAGTTTAAAAAAATGGTCTCACTACAATGAAATGGCTACTATGGAGACTAACATCATCACACATGAATACAGCTGGGTTCATTAGATCAACAAGAGTCTCAGCTTTACAGTGATACACAATTTATGCCAATTTATGCAATTCCTAGACTGTTTAGGGACCCCAGTATGCAAACATATTCAAATACACCATTTTAGAAAAGGTGAAAATAGCACATGCATGCAAAAATCTGCATGTGATTATCATAAAGTGGGCATCTTTGTAAAGGTCAAACTTGTGGGTACCCATATAACCCATTTTCATTCACATATCTTGAGGTCAGAGATCAACGGACCCCTTTCAAAATGGTGATGCCAGTTTTTCCTTGCCAAAATTTAGTGTAACTTTGTAGCGTTATTTAGCCTCCTTCCCGACAAGCTATCTTCACTCTACCTTTAAAACTTTGAGAGCTACAAACCTCTGAAAGAACGAATAGTGGCCGAGACTTCTGAGAGTTTTGTGTGTGTGTTTTCTCAGTGGTTTAAAGTGGTGAGTTGAAAAAGGTGGTCACATATTTCTGTGCACTATTTAGAGCAACATTTGAATCAACATGTGATGACATTGTTTTTCTGATGTTACCAGGCCCCCGTCAACCTCCTAACTCTACCCCACACAGCTATCAGCCTATAAACCGTACTAAAACACAGATTGCAGATTGAGCATGACACAACATTTCTCACTGGGCTTGAACACAGTCCTTTAAGGCGGTAAAATATCATGATCAATCTTGTTTGCAAAGATTGGAAGCTCGTACTGTTTTAGCAATAAAAAGGGTCACAGGCATTGTGACGTTTTGCATAACTTTTAGAAGCTAAAAGAAATTAAAAGTGTGGATGGTGTGCAAACTCTGCAACGTTTACACACAATTTACTGAGCTTCCTGTTTTATAAAGGAGAATCTATCTGTGGTTTGACAGCCTTAACGATTGCACGCCAGCATCCCCTCTAAAGCTTACTTATTAACACCATGTGTGTTGTTTGTTTAATCTAGACGTTTGGGTTTTCGTGAAGGTTAGGTGTTAATTAGTAAGCTTTAGAGGTGCTGGTTGACAGTAGCTATATTTGTTCTAACTTCTGACAGAGTCAGACTAGTTGTTTCCCACTGCCTCCTCAGGTTGTATGTCTGAATCCTGAGAACTTTATATTCAATTTTAGTCCAGATCCCAAGGCTTCCAAAAAATATCAACGGTGACAGGTAGAATTACGGAGAAATGTGTTTAACATGATGCACAACACATCTACAGTCCGTCTCAATTTATAGGAATAGTCAGACATTTCGGGAAATACACTTATGCGCTTGCTTGCCAAGAGTTAGATGAGAAGATTGATACCACTCTTAGACATGAGAGTGGTATCAGTCTACTCATCTAAATGAACTATTCCTTTATATGGAGAAAGTGAAAGAGAAAATCCTGAAGACCTGCATTTGAAATGCTAGTCCAGATCCTACCGACTGCGTCAGAATTACAGTGAAATGTGTAAAACATAATGCACAATACATCTACTGTTATCCTTGTGTGATAGTGCAGCCGTGAAAATATAGCGTGATTATATCACTAAAATTAAGTATAATTTAGTTTGGCTTCTACGAAAACAAGCAGATCAGAAATTGGTGCTTTCAGGCAAACCTTTAAGTTGAAGAAATCGGGGACTGAAGGGTTCCTCAGTTGGACACAGTAGGGTTAAATAAGTCCATAGAAGAGTTAAGTAAGGTTAAATTTGAGTTTAAAACTTAAATATGGGTCCTATGGGGGAACATTGAAAGGCGTACTGTACATACTGGTGTGTGCCTGTGTGTGTTGTGTATACAGCGGTGTGGGTGTGAACAGACCCAGTCCCAGTATTTGTCGTGTAAGCACACCTGATCCCTGCTCTGGCTCTGTTTAGGGGTAAGCAGCTGCAGCAGGCCGCCTCCCGCTGCTCCACTCACCTGTTCAGACTCAGTGACAAGGTTACTGTCAGGGTAATGGGTTTGACTGTAGGCGCTGATCACAGGAGTGTTAAGTACTGTCATGTTCTGTTGTTTCTACTTAAGCAGCATAACCCAGTTCCTCTGATATGATCGCTGTTGCCGTTGCCAGATGTAACCGAGGCAGTTCAGGTTAAGTGGGCAGCCTCGGGCAAGGGCATGAGTGAATACAAGAGGACAGTAGAGCACGTTTTTCTCTCATTATTGCCGTGGCTCGGAGTATCAACAGTCTCATCATATCTGTTGTTGTGGCAGCTTGTGCGTGTGTGTATGTGAGTGCGCCGGCATTTAATTCCGAGACCACATTTTTGATTATTCATTTCAGAAATACTTTGAAATTTTCTTGTTATTTAGTATTTTCATTTTTTTAAATGGGTGATATTTCATTTGGAACAAAGTGTTACGTTTTGATCATTTTTCAGGCAGTGTGCTAATTAAACTTAAACACAAGGGAGAAGGTCTATTTTAAGGCAACAGTGCTGATAATTGCTCTTAAAGGAGGAGGAGGAGGAGGAGGCCTTTATAGGACTCAAGGTTTTAATGTTAGGATATAAAGATAAGAGAAGTTACTGAAAAACTGTAGTCCGTTGCAACTCGGACAAACACGGAGTGTGTGTGTGTGTGTCAGGCTCTGGTTACTGTTGTTGTTTAATGACAATGATCAGATCAGTGGCAGCTCTGAACGCACATTAATCAGATTTTGCAAACGTTGTCATCGGATATTCAGACACCGATATGGATGTGGTCAGAACTGTGTGTGTCATTTTCTTCTATATTTATGAAACACTCCTCTATCACTCTTATTTTATTCTTTGGGCTTAGCTTGGCATAAAAATGATTTTTTTTTTGTTTCTTTTTTTTCCCCATATATACCGTAACTGCACAAACAGCATGCCCTACAAACACAAAAAGATTGATACTCAAGAGAGCTTTATTGTCATTGTTTCAACGACAAAATTATAGTTGCATCTCGAATCAGTTGCCACCAAATCATTTAGAGATATAAATTAACAATATATAAGTACCAAAATATACAGTCTAATAACAATGTAAAAGTACCAAAATTCTGTATATGTAATGACAATTATTTAAAAAGATATATATTTGAAATGACAGTGACGTGTCTTTTGATTTCCATATCCGTGCACCATGATATTTTCTGGTCTTACAAAAAAGAAGATTGTCATCCAGTCTGGTTTTATGAGAGTGAAAGTTTGAAGAAGTCACTAAGGTGATGAGATATATATTTATATATAAACACACAAAGAATGCTGCTTCCCAGGTTTGTCCTCTTATATGTGGAGTTGTGTATCTGTGAGCACACAGTATTTTTCCTAAACTATAGGGCTATAGGTAAGGATTAGTTTCACTATTAATTCATCTGCTGGTTATTTTCTTAATTTCTAACAATTTTTCAGGCCAAGCTGAGTCCAACCAACTGTCCAAACCCCGAAGCTGTTCAGTTTACAATCAAAGTAAACCTCCAAATATTCACATTTAAGAAGCTGGAACAAGAATTTTTTTTGGTTTTTTTGCTTAAAGGGACTATTTATAACTTTCAGAATTGCTTGTTAACAGCGATACCTGTGGCCGTTAAGTCAACGAAAGTCAGCGTCGGGCTCGCGCTTGTGCTCGCTCTAAATAGACATGAATGAGCATCGCTCAAAACAGTGAGGCGACACACGTCAGCTAAAACCACAATATCACTCTATATTTCAGCTGCTTGGCAGTAATGTTAGCTGACTAGATGAAGGTCTCTCCATGAATCACTGCTGATCCTAGTGTTGGCTTTTCCTGCTTTCGCCTCCCGACTGCAGCCGGAGAGAGCAGGGAAGACACCGGCACCCGGTCAGAGATGATAACATTTCTCGCTGCGGAGCTCAGTCACTTCACAAGACACGGGAAACCTCTGTTGGTCTGGAGGAGCTGCAGCAGTTATTTCTGCACAAACGTCCACTGTACATTTACTAGATTTTCTCAGAGCTACTAACTCTTCTGCAGTGTGGAGTGAGCGCACGTTCACGTCTAGAGATGGAGCAAGACAGCGAGAACGCACGCGCTGTGTCAGTGATGGCAAACAGGCAGCGGAGGAGGAGAGGCTCCGGCCACACGCGAGCACGCATATGCGGGCGCGCATGTGTCCCGACCCGGTACAATTATACGCTTAAAAAGTTACAAACTGTCCCTTTAAGAAATAACTGAAATTATTAATCTAATATCAAAATTGTTACTGATTATTTTTTATGTCGCTCAGCTAATCAGTTAATGGACTGATCTTTTAATCTCTAACCCTTTTCCCTCTGTCCGTCCAGGCTCGCCCAGCAGTACGTCTACCCCCAGGCGTTCCTCCAGCCCAGCCTGTTGCTGCAGTCCCAGCTCAGCCCGACAGCAGCAGCACTCGCCTCCCCTTACCTGGACTACAGCTCCGCCTACAGCCACTACGCCCCCACAGGACTGGAGCAGTACCCCTACACCCCTTCCCCATCGCCCTCCGCTGGCTACCTCAGCTACAGCTTCTCCCCCGGCACGCCGGCGCCCGCTCTCACTGCTCCCCCGACCCCGCCGGCCGCCATCCATCCTCCTCTGGCTGCGCTCACCGCCATGTCTGCCGCCCCGCAGGCCTTCCTCCACTACCCTCTGCACCAGCCCGACCGCATGCAGTGAGCAGCTCTCCGAGTGGAGCTGCAGCTGCCGAACTGATGATTCAAAGCAGCGTGACTGTTGACCTGTGACATCATCAGGATGAGACTGGATAACCAGGGAGAGAGTGTGATGTAATCAAAAGGGCTTTTAGAAAGCACTCTCATTCCTGTTTTTTTATATATATATATTATTGTTGTTGTAATAGTTGATGAAAATGTTCTATTGCTACAGTCATCAGCATACGATCTGAATGTTTTTCATACGTGGCAGACGTCAGGGACTGGAGTGAGACGACTGGTAATCTTCTGGACGTTTCTGTCATACCGCTGAACGTCAGCGCTGAGGTTGGAGGCAGGCCGACTGCTGGAGAGCGGACAGGTAAAGACAATGAGAAATATGTCTGTTTGACATGATGCTGCGGCTGCAGTTTCTCCAAAGGTACTGAGTTGAATGCTGGATATTAGCCAAGCTGAGAGCCAGTTCCTCTTTCAGAAACGAAGGTCCAATTACCTCCTCTTCAAGGTTACCTTTCTGTCTATGGCCTTAGAGATCTCTCTCTCTCTCTCTCTCTCTCTCTGTACCTGGTTCAGTTTGTGTTTGTCATTTTTATTAGTCTCTCATCTCAAATGAACAAAATGTTTATTGTGCTCCCTTTTGTTCCTTTTATCTACCGCTGGCGAGTCATTACACGGTGATAATCACAGTTTAACAGAATATGCAATTATGATGATAAAGGACGAGCATGAATAAGGTAGACAACACTGGTATTTTGTTTTTGTATTGCTACTGCTAGAACATTACTGAGAGAAAGACTTTGCTAACACTTAAAACACAATAGTCATCTCGTGAAAATCCTGCAGCGGCTTATTAGGCTATTTTTGACCCGTAACTTTTGGAGCAAGAGTGTCTGGATTTGGTCTTTGAGGACTGTTTTATGATACTGAAATTACAAAGTTGTCAATACATATCAAGTAAAATGTGTTTGGATGTAGGTGATGTTGTTACTGAATGTGTGTGAGTGTATTTGGTGTCTGTTTCTCTGTGTGTGAGTTGAGTGAGAGAGACATAGGGCGATGCAGTATACGCCAGTGTCAGGACCAAGCTCCTTTTCCAGCCCATTGTACTGGTCAGAGTTGTTTCTTTGTTTTCTTTTTTTTTTTCCAGCTGCAGAATACAGACAGATGCTTTGGTAATGAAACTGGAGTCTCACTGTGCTGTGGCGCCACCTTAGTAAAGTCATAAACTAAGCCATACATCACATTTAAAACAAATATGCAAAATAAAATGAATATTTCTAAGTAAGACGTTTTCTGTGTGTGGTTGGATTACAGTAATTGTGATTAACAATCTGTGGGAAACAGCTGCTGCATGAGATTACCAGGAGCCTGGAGAGCCACACATGAGTCATACAAGACATTTTCTTGTGTCATTGAGATACTTTACACTGCTGGTCTAGTAAAAGTGTTGAGGTGAAACAAACAAGACATACAGTAACTTGTTGATTAGTGAGATTTAGAAATGATGGTAAGCAGATTATGTTCAAAGCTCTCACTTTGGTAATACAAGGAACGGATGGCTCGTTACAACAACCCTGGTATTCCATATTCCTGCAGTAACCCCCACAGGACTCCTCGGGGCACACGGTCGTAAGCCTTCTCTAAGTCCACAAAACACATGTAGACTGGATGGGCAAACTTCCATGACCAACAGCCCTGCAAGGTCAAAGAGCTGGTCCACTGTTCCACGGCCAGGACGGAATCTGCATTGTTCCTCCTGGATCCGAGGTTTGATAATTGGTCGGAGCCTCCTTTCCAGCACCCGAGAATAAACTTTCCCAGGGAGGCTGAGCTGTGTGATACCCCAATAATTGGACCACCATACTGGTCTGCCATTCCACAGGCACTGTCCGCGACCTCCACGTGACACTGAAGAGGCGTGTCAGCCAAGACAGCCCAACAATCTGCAGAGCCTTTAGCATCTCAGGGCTATTCTCATCTATCCCCCCAGTGCCGTGCCACTGAGGAGCTTTTTGACTACCTCAGCGACCTTTGCTAAGGATACGGACAAGCCTTCCCCCGAGTCTTCAAACTCTGCCTCCTCTATGGAGAGAGTGTTGGTCGGGTTCAGGAGTTCCTCAAAGTGCTCAGGCTGAAATACCGAAGTAGGAAACAACGCCTCACCTGTACAATGATCTGACTATTTCATCACTTTTTATGACATACTATACTTTAACTTTTTTATGATTTTTTTTCTACATACTGTACCATGACTTTTTCTGACTTTTTTCGACATACTATACTATCACTTTTTTATCACCTTTTTGACATACTATAGCATGACTATTTTTTTACATACTTTATTATCACTTTTTTTGACATTTTATACTATGACTTTTTTATCACTTTTGCCGACAAGCGATACTGTGACTTTTTCTGACTTTTTTCGACATAGTATACTATGACTTTATCACGTTTTTTTTTTACGTGCTATACTACGACTTTTAATCATTATTTTTGACATACTATACAATCACTTTCTTATCACTTTTTTGACATACAATAGTATGATTTTTTTCAACATACTTTATTATTCATTTTTTATCACTTTTTTGACATACTAAACTATGACTTTTTGATCATTATTTTTGACATACTATACTATGACTTTTGATCACTTTTTTCAACAAACTATATTACTACATTTTTTTAGACATACTGTCCCGTGACTTTTTTTTGACATGCTATATGATGACTGTTTTTATTTTTTCGACATACTATACTATGACTTTTTTTTTTGACATGCTATAGCATGACTTTTTTGTACTCTTTTTTTGAAATGATGTAATATGACTTATGAATCACTCAGTGTGGTAGATAACTGGTTGGAATACTGGAGGTTGTGAATTCAATACTTATGTGACACAGTAAGTTTTGAGGGTATCGAACCCACAACCTCCAATATTCCAACCAGATATGTACCACATCGAGCTATCTGACCAGATAAGGTGATGTCATGTTCCTTCTTGCATTTGACATGTTAGAAGTTAGTTAGTTTTTTTATCACTTTTTCGACATACTATACATGACTTTTTTTTGACATACTAAACTATTAATTTGTTATCACTTTTTTCGACATACTATTGTATGACTTTTTTATCACTTTTTTTGGACATACTATACTTTGACTTTTTTTCATGACATGTTTTTTTATCACATGCTATCGCACTGTGCCTTTTCATGGCATGTTTTATGACATATTATACTGTGACTGTTTTATGACTTTCTTTAATACATACTAGACGATGACTTTTTCATAACATTTTTATGACTGTACATTATGGGTTGTAGTTGCTACATTTCTTTCCCACCTGCCGATAAACTTAATTGAAAAGGCCAGCAATTTTCTATAAAAGACCAAAATTGACAATTCATGATTCTGTCTCTCAACCCTTTCCGACTCTACCTGCCTGTCATTCAAGTCTTTAATCTTTTAAAACAGTAAACACACAGATACAAACCTATCTAAAACTTTTTTTAAAACAGGAGTAAATACTGTGCTTGTTGGGGGCTTTTTTCAGCTGCTGAATTATTAATATTTGGTGCTTTTGTGATTTCCAGCAGCAGCACAGTGTGTGTAGCATTGATTGAAAATAAAATACAGTGCCCTGGTTCATCATAATGAAGGAGACACATCTCCAGATGACTCATTGATGTGTATTATGTATAGTATTTATACAATAATGGAGCTCTGTTGCTCAGAGAATTAAGATATCAGGCTTTTGCTACACATACAATACATGATAGCAGAATCAAATCATTGCTGTTTAATGTTTTCATGGGATTTGTTGACCATAGAAAAATGTAGGATATCAGCAGACTTATTCTTTAACCATCTTTGTTTAGTCAGGGTTCAGGAGGTGGAGTCATGCTGTATAGTTTATCAGCTGTGATGCAGAAGAACAGAAGACAGTGGAAGATAAATGAATTTGTTTCTTATCAAACACAAATGATAGTCCGCCTTTGGGTGAACCCTATCTCACCCAAACAACCCCTCCCTTAACTACATTTCCCGACATACCTCAAACTAATGTGACCTATTACAGCATTGTTGTTCTTAAAGCACACTGTGAACTGTTTATCTTTTATGATTCAATTTAGTCCAAACCTGATTAAGGTTCCCTCAACTAATTACAATGTTAAATGTGAGAGACTATCATGTGCTCTTTTCGCCCTCTCCTGGACAAAATCATTTATTGCAGCTGACATTTTCCTCCAATGCCCAGCAACTTCACAAAATGCTAAATGTTAAGGAACAAAATGACCCAAACCTTGTACCAAGTTTTTATGTTTATTATCATTGAAATGTTTATTGAAACGCCTTGTGCTCCCAGTAAGGATCAAATAATAAAAGGAGACTCAATGTAAAGCTTGCACAGCCGATCTGTATTGAACAGACCTACTATCAAAGTCTGGGATACAACATTTCCTTTGGATTGCGCTGGTTCAGAACAAAAAAGCAGATGGTTTATGTAAAAATGAATATCATAGCAAATACCACAGTGAGGGGAGGAGAAATGATCATGTCTTAAAAATTGATGACAAAATGAACACAGTTAATGGTACGAAACAGGAGAGCGGTAATGGAAATAAAACAAAATAAAAAGTACTGTATCTGCAATCTTGATCACACACACACATACACACATATACACACTCACTTGCAAACACACTCATACGCACAGGCAGGCGCACACACATGCACACGCTCACTCTCACGCACACACTTGCACACACACACACACACACACACACACACACACACACACACATGCTGCAGAGGTATCCACGCACACACAAACACAAACCCACAGATAAAATGTAGTGATTGAAAATAGTGAAACCCTGGTAAAATCTAATGGTATCATACATCCACGTCTTGTGTCTGAAGTGCAGAAAACAAAATGAACCTAAAAAAAAAACTAAAAATGGAGATAAATTCAGATGAATAATGAAAAGCATGCCCATCTTCACTGGTCTAACCCAACTTGAAACGACCACAAACCCAGCGTGTTGCCCTCTCTACCCTACCCAAACCCCAACCCCCGCCCCTTTACTCCACCCTCACCTGCCCCATGCCCTCTTACCCTTTTCATATCATACCCACATCCTCGCCTCACCCTCATCCTGCCCTCCATCTCCCTCCCACCCCCCTTTCCAACACCTGCCTCCCCAAACCTCTCTGCTCAATTTTGGGGGTTTCCACGCTCCTCTGAGTCGCAGATGAAGGCCTTAGCTGAGAGGAGAAAAGCAGGCGGGCAGGGGGAGACGAGGCGGCTGGTGGTTCAGGCTCTGGTCACCATTTATCAAAAACACAATGTCCAGTTCAGAATACAGAGTGAGGACTGGGGGGTAGAGGAGTCTTGTTGTGTGTTGAGGTTGAAGGTTGTGAACCTGTTTTTCTTTTTGTGTGTGTCGGTTTTTACAGTGGCACTGGAAAAAAAAATCTTATCATGTGTTAGTCTAGATGTGAGTATTTGGGTTAGTCTTGTGCGATGTTGTGTGAAGGCATGGGGGGGTAGTGGAGGTGGGGTTGGCGTAGCTCAGGGCCTTGTCCCTCATCCCTCGGCCCCAGTCGGAGAAGGGGGCAAGGGGCAGGTTTATAGGGCTTGCGTCTTGAGCTCGATGGGCTCCCCGCGGGTGTCCTGCTGGGTCTCGCTCTCTGGGGGCCGGCTGCCCTTCAGTGTGGCCAGGCGCTCGGACAGACCTCTCATGCGTGGGAACAGCATGAAATCGTACAGAAGGGCACCCATTGCACCTCCTATCATAGGCCCGACCCAGTACACCTGCAAGCAGCAAACATCAGTTAAGCATCAGCATCTATGATTCCTGCTCAGATTGATATCATCAGTGTGACTGCAAGTCTTACCCAGTGGTTGATGAAGTTCCTGAAGAGCACAGCAGGGGCGAAAGACCTGGCAGGGTTCATTCCAGCACCGGTGTAGTACATCTAAAGCACAAACACTTGTTATTGCATTGTGTTTTTTAAAATATTTAATTCATTTTGTTATCTATGTTTCCATTGTGTCTCACCCCCATGAGATGTCCAATGGTGACGGAGAAGCCGATGGATAAGGCAGCAGATCCCATGCGTCCGTTTCTCCTCTCATCAGTCACGGCGAAGATGCACACCACGAGCTGCATGGTGAGGAAAACCTCCACAGTGGTGCCCATTCCCAGGCTGATGCCTGGCTGCAGCTGGAGATACACAGGTGGATGAAAAAATATTTGCATAAGTCAAAATCCCAGAGCTGGATTGAACATGTACCGCTGAATTTCTCTTTTTGTTTCAGAAAAATTATGAACTACTGGAAATAATTCTATGCACAGCAATTGTTTTTGGTATTTTAAACAATGGTTTAAATGCATGGCTTTACTGAACTGAATCTGAAATGATAACAAATTCCTAAACTCTAAAATCTATGCCATGTATCCCATGGATGAAATCAACCTACCCAAAGAACATTGCTTCACTTGTTTTCTGAAACATCCATGTTGGGTCCTTACCATGTTCATCGCCATGTTGCCTCTCATGTTGCCGGGTGTGACCCCGTACAGCACAGCAGCTCCGGCTACAGCACCCAGGCACTGGGCGGCTATGTAGAAAATGGCGCGGAAAAGAGACATCTGTGAGCCGACAAGGTAGGCGAAGGTGACGGCAGGGTTAATGTGGCCGCCGCTGATGTGGCCGATGGACTGGATGAGAGTGGCAGCTGCCAGCCCGAAGCACAGGGCCACATGAAGGACATGATGAGGCCCGGTGGTCCAGCGCAGGGCGGCGCCCATGCCGAAAAATACAAAGAACATGGTCCCGAAGAACTCTGCGAAGACCGCTCGCCAAAAATTCATGGACCGGAACTCCCACATGGTGACTGTTCACTTGAGGCTCTCCACCAGATGAAGAAGATTCTTTAAAAATAAATCTAGAAAAGGTAAATGTGTACCTTTTCAGTCCTCTTCGAATGCCAAAAAATAACAAAAAAAGGATCTCCCTTTTGTAGTCAGCTAACTCGGCTGACCAAAAGAGTCAGTTCAAAGACGAAACAGGATTTTCAGAACGTCAATAGACGAATCCACCCAACGGATCTTTACCAAGCCGTGAACTGGGTTGGTAAAGTCAACTCAGCTGCCACCTCTGTCCACCTGTCGCAAAGACATAGGTGTGAGATAATGTGGGAATGTGCGTGGAGATCTCAGGTGGGATGAGTTGTCAAGAGGAGGTGGGCATCAATGCTAAAGGGGTGTTTCTAAAGAAGAGACGGGGATAGACAGAGTGTCCGGTGGACCTTTTAGCCTCTCTGACGGAGGGGAGAGGGCCAGACAGGGGCTTTATAATACCCCCCCAGGGGCCCCAGGTGACGCCATAATCCCCCTGTAGGGCCAAGGGCGGGGGGCGGCAGTGCTCGACATCCTAAATCAAACAAACTTAACCCCTCTGTCGCCCCCCTATAATAGAACCAGGCCAAAAGAGAGGCAGTGTATCCAAGAGGAGAAACATGAAGCGAGAATGAGTGGAAATAAATGAAAAACATTCAGTGGGGAGGTAGAGAGATTTTGAATAAAGCAACAACAGGAAGTTGTGTATCTTATATTCAGGGTGTGGGGGGGAGAGGGGGGAGAGGGGGAACTAGGAGGAACAGCCACGGCGAAGAGCAGCTCGAGAGCCGAGAGGAGAAAGTTTTCTTTGGGGCGTATGTCATCTGTTGACATATCATAACTGTCATAATCAGGGGACGCAAATGCTGATGGACAAGGACAGAAAACACAAACATGCACGCACAAAGACATGCACATGCACGCACATGCACGCACACACACATAGACATATACACACATGCAGATAATACAGTTGGGGCCCCGGACGGAAGTGCCCAAAGCTAACAGCGCTGAACTGACCCATACACTGAAATGCCTGACCCTGTGAAACCATTGTCTGTGGGCTACGTATGGAGAGAGACAAGACAAAAATACATATTAAACCAAAGCACAGAGGTAGTATTGTCTTAAATTTGCAATGCTAAAGTTTTTGACAACATTTATTGCTTCTGTTTATTGTTCTGGAGACAATCACACCACCAAGCACTGTCTTTAAGAAGAGATGAAGTGGCAGCAGTCAGTGCAGAGGCCTGTGCTTATGAAGACTAAGAGCTGAACTTGACATTGCCTCAGAGCTCAGAGCTGTCACTGGCACTGCTCCGCACCCGACGGCGATGTAGTGGAGACACCAGAAGGTGAAGGAGAAACACAGATCCACAAGCAATGAACCAACAATAATTCACATAACACAGCAGATTGTGTCTTCTGTTGTAACTGGGGCTTCTAGGAGGTGCTCGGTAGAGGTTTGCATTATGTGGGAGTGTGTGTGTGTGTGTGTGTGTGTTGCAGGACGACGTACGACCAAAAGCCCTGAAAGTTCTGTGTGTGTGTTTATGTATGTGTGTGTGTGTGTGTGGAGCTGGGGTAAAGGGAGAGGTGCAGTAGGGCAGCAGGGATGTGTGGGGGGACGTTGGGGTTACTGAGCAGCACCGGGGGCATCGCGCTGACCAGTCGAGAGTCATCACTGTTGGGGGGGGATGAGGGGAGTGAGAGGGGTGAGGGAGGGTTGATGAATGCAGAATGCTGAGCTTGCCGTTTTGACTCCCTTTTATACATGTTAGAAAGAACACACACAATGCAAAATGCTGGCGGCACTGTGGCAGTTATAGCTATTGTGCACGTTGTGTGTGTGTGTAAATAGTTTGTGTGTGTATTCAAATGACATTGCTATAGCACTACTGATTTGATAACATGGTTTTATTTTAGACTTGCAGTCAAATCCTGATAATACAGTGTACAGTATGTTTTACCTTAAATTGTTAATATTAATACATAATAAATATTATATTATATATATATATTCTTTTTTTAGTTCATCCAAATTATAAAAAAATACACATTTCCTGACTTTCCCACGAGTGATGTAGAGACGAATATCATAAAACGTAGCCAAATTAAACCCAATATATCTGTATGACTAACTATCACAAGAAGTTATTGAGAAGATTTGTGTTTTTTTGTAATTTGGGTGAACTGACCCTTTAAATTACATTTTAAACATATTTTAAGACAAGACAAACATGACAACCGATACCACACAAACACTCCCACACACACTCCCACACGCACGCAGATTGTATCAATTTCATAATACAAAGCTTATTTCCACTAAAGGTGTTCTTTCTTTAGAGCCATTACAGAGGTATGAAGGTCCATTTAATTGTGAATAGGAGCCCCTAAGAGAAGAGACGGACGCTATCAGGCATCGGGCACAGACATGAGAGACATGTTGGGCTGATTGAGAGCATCATTGAACCCACAATGCGGGGCAAGGATCTCTTTAGCATTTCAAAGCATTCACAGACGTGGGATGAAACTGAAAATGGCAAACACAAGGGTGTTTTACAGCAGGATTTCAATTAGTCTCTATTATACATTTTAATGATGTGCAAATTTGAAAGTGACAACACTGAATCTCATAATACTGGCTACACTTATGCATACACTAATGACAGCCAACTGGGACCTCAAAGGTCACATCCATCCCCCTTTAATGCAGCTTTCTCTCCACACGTGCAATAAAAAGCAGCAGGGAAAGACTAATTTAAGCCAGAATGTAGCCTCCACAATGTGCTGATAATGTTTCATTGGAAGGACATTGAATGGATAACACACTGAAATGTGCTTCCCTTTGTTAGATTATTTATTGTCACCTGAGCAACATGTGAGTTTTATATTTGCAGTGGTCTCTTGAAAATAAAACAAATGTTGCACACCTGCAGACACCTGATGCTTCAAGAAAATACAGTCCTATTTCAACAATCCCAAATCACCCCAAATTACTATAATTTTAAAAGCAATACTGTGTAACTCTGAAAGAAAACAATTGAATTTATAAGCAAAAAAAACTATCATTACCCAACTAAATACCTTTCAGGATTTAGGGAGTCTGGTAATAATATGGTTGTTAATGTTAGCTAATGTTGGCAAATATTATTATCAAACTGATATTGCAACATGTTCTTATTCCTACTCTTTTCTACTTGTGCTACACTACATATTAGCATTTACCATCATCCCTTAAATGTCAATTGTGGCTACAGTGACTGTTCAGCAAAATTATAATTTTAAACTATTTGGGTTTATTACCTTAAAGGGACTGTTTGTAACTTCTTACACGGAAAAATCAATCCGGGTCTGTGTCCTATGCACGCTCGCGTGCGGCTACGCTGTTCAGACTCAGACTCCAACACAACCTACACGGAAGCGCCAAAACCGCAAAGTTATATCTAGTGAAGCCCGTCTTGCAAAACAGTGTTGACCGTGGTCGGAGGACGCGGGGGAGACCGTAGCTTTGGTCTCCAGGGCCGGAGTCTCTGCTGTACTCTGCTCCTCTGCCTGCTTGCCACTCACACACCGCGCTCGTTCTCGCTATTTCGCTCCACTCTCATGTGCATGCGCGCACACTACACACTGCAGAAGAGTTAGTTTAGCTCTGAGAATATCTAGTGAATGTACTGTGGACGTTTGTGCAGAAATAAATGCTGCAGCTCCTCCAGACCAACAGAGGTTTCCCGTGTCTTGTGAAGTGACGGGTATCCGCAGCAAGAAACGTTATTGTCTCCGACCAAAACTCCGGTGTCTCCCCTGTTCCTTCTGACCGCGGTTGGGAGGCTGAGGCAGGAAAAGCCAACACTAGGATCAGCAGTGATTCATGGAGAGGCCTTTGTCTGGTCGGCTAACATTACTGCCAAGCAGGTGAAATATAGAGTTATATTGTGGTTTTAGCTGACGTGTGTCGCCTCACTGTTTTGAGCGATGCTCGTTCATGTCTATTTAGAGCGAGCACAAGTGCGAGCCCGACGCTGACTTTCGTTGACGTAAGGTGCAGGTGTCGCTGTTAACAAGCATTTCTGATTCTTACAAACAGTCCCTTTAAGTTATAGGTCACTGGAGGTGGGAAGTAACAAACTATATTTACCCACGTTTTCAGGTGCTTGAGTATTTTCATTTTGTGCTACCTCCTGCATCTCCTCCACCGTGTTCCATAAGGAAATATTGTACTTTTTTTACTCAACCACATTTATCATTAAGAATACATGACTGATGAAATGCACACCATGAATCTTCATGAGAATCACTGTAATATTGCAGAGTGTATGTGTGTTTCTATGTGTTTTTTCCTCAGTGTGTGTCCTCAGTTGTTTTCTTGTTTGTTGGCCTGCTTGGCTCTCATAGCGTTCTGTGTGACTGTGGACAGAGATGATCCCGTCATGCTGGTCGTCTCCACAATCTCGATGTCCTTACAGGTCAGACATGCCACCAGCTTCTGGCGAGAGGCGCTGCGTGCAAAAAAGAACTCATGGGACACTCCAGCAAGTATTGCACCGATCACTGGTCCGATCCAATAAATCTGGTGGTGGGAAAAAGAGAATGAGATTTAAGAAATGTGTAGAGACAGAGGAATGCTTTCACTTTATCTGGATGGTCCAATCAGAAAGAGGTCATACTATAGTAAGGAATAAAAAGTCACAAAAAATCATAGTATAGTATATCGAAAAAAGTGATAAAGTCAGAATATGGTATGTTGAAAAAAGTGATAAAAAGTCATAGCATAGCATATCAAAAAAGTGAAAAAAAATTCACAGTACAGTATGTCAAAAAAAAGTCATAGTATAGAATGTTGAAAAAAGTGATAAAAAGTAAAAAGTTAAAATAATGTCATAATATAGTATGCCATAAAAATATCATAAAACTGCCATATAGTATGCTGTTAAAAAAATTCACAAAATGTTGCAGTTTTGTAAAGAGTAAAGTCATATTTAAGTAATTAAAAAATCATCGTGTAGTATAAAAAATAAAGTTTCCTAAAAAATTCATAACATAGTAGGCCAAACAAATGTCATTAAAAAAATGTAAAAGTATAGTATGTCATAAAATTTCAAAAATAAATTTATAGTACAGAATGTCATTTTAAAAAAGTCATAAAAAATTCAGAGTATAGCATGTCATAAAAAATATGATAAAAAAAGTAATTATAGTATACCATGAAAAATGTAAAAAAAATAAAGTAATACTATAGCATGTCATTTAAAAAAGTCACAAAAACTCATAGTATAGTAATAAGTCATAAAAATGGATTTAAAAATGGAATAGAATAATATGCCATAAAAGATGTTTAAAAAAAAAAGGTTAACGTATAGTATGTCAGAAAAAATCATTAAAAAAAAAAGTCATAGTATGCCATAAAAAATGCAGGTTGGGTAAAAAAACAAACTACCATAAATAATACACCGCACAACTGCCAATGGCTGTGAAGAGGTCATTTGGCATGCGGATGAGAGGGCACTTCAACATTTCCAAAAAACTCTCTTGCACACTTGTTGCTAGTGTGCCATTGGTTAAGCTACCATGTGCCATTGGTGGCACGCGTGCCAAAGGTTGCCCACCCATTGACTATAATTGGACAAAAAGGATAAAACAGCTGGACAAGTGTTTCCATGGAGACAAATCCCTCACCCAGTGGTTTTCCCAGAAGCTTGTGATGATGGCTGGACCCAGAGAACGTGCAGGGTTCATACTAGCACCGGAGAACCGCGCCTGACAGAAAAACAACACACACACACACACACACACACACACAAATTAAGTAAAGAACAAACACTATTTTTCTGTTTCTTTACACTTGCAGATTTCAGATCTTGAGACAACACACACACACACGTTGAACAAACAATTGCCATGGGATACTCAGACATTTATATAGACTGGCTTATTTCATATTTAAACTGTTATTTTTTTGGCATCATGTTTCATGTAAATGATCCACTTTTCCAAATTCCTGTAAAAGAAATATTTCATTTAACTCTCAATAGGAAGGTCAATTGAATAAATTTCCCAAACATTTCTTTTTCTTGTTATAGCTTTTTTTTTGTCTATAAGCAGATATTTTTGCAGGGTCTCTTTCTCTTCATTGTATAGCCTCCTCGATGTTACATGGGTACATCACAGCATGGTAAATATCCCATAATGTCTCTTATGGTTGCATTTACATTGTCTTATCCCTGACAGGCTTAATTTAGTGCAACTCCAGACTCCCTTTGAGTTAGTGGTGGTTGACTGTGTGATATACGTACATATTTGGTACCATTCTTCATCTAAAGTTTCAATATTTAGTTCTGATTCACATTACTTTTCTTATCTACAGCGCTGTGCAATTTTTCCCATGTTAAATATTCACATATTTTGTCACCCTTTTGTAGGATACCAGTGGAAATACTCTGAACAAACTGCCATGCAGCCATCATCATGGGTACAATTTACTTGAGCTGCATATATTTGGATTGTGAGATAAAACCAGTTGTGGAACCACTTCAGAACGTATACAAATTATGAGTTGAGTAAATGTGCAACTAATCATTCTGCCTGAAAGCTCCTCTTACCCCTATTAGCACTCCAGCAGTGTGTGCTAATCCAATGGCCAGGTTTCCTGGTTCTGGGCTTTCCCTCCGTCGCTGATCCTCCACTGAGAACACTGTGAAGACCATCTGGAAGGTGCACAAAACCTCGATGCCCAGAGCCTGAGCTGCATTCAGCTCTATAGGAACCTGAGTGAAGTAAAACAGCAGTAAGGAGAGAGGAAGAGGAGCAGGAAAAGTAGCCCAAAACGCAACAATATTCTGAAAAGATGTAATGTCTCTCAAGATTTTAAGAGGTAACCTGCTAATATTCTGAGGACTGACCCTGTTGACTGAGCAGCCATATAACCGACGGCCCTGAGAACTTCCAGCTTCCGAGTGGCCAACAGAGCCAGAGTCAAAGCAGGGTTCACCTGATCACAGAGCACAAACACACGCTTACGTATAAACAATCTTACAAATATTGATTAACAATTAAATAATATGAAAACTCAACAACTGCCAGTGATGGAAAGTGTATATTTACTCATGGACTTTACTTGAGTTTGTAAAAGTAAAAGTAAAAAGAGTAAAAAATAAATACAGATTTATGTGGACTTTGTTTTTTTCTTCCTCTTTGCCCCATTAATCTTCTCACGACCCCTCAGATTTATCCTGTGACCCTTCAAGGGGGCCCAACACCCAGGTTGGGCACCACCAGACTTAACTACCTGACTGTATATAAAGTAATTTACACAGTAGTAAATGTTGTACAGTAAAATGCTGCTAACACATTGCGTCAGTATTAACAATCTAATGTCAGAGTGGTCACAGGGGCCGTTATTACTTTAATATTTGATAGTTTAAAGAGACAGTGTGTAGGATTTGGCGGCCTCTAAGTGGTGTGGTTGCAGATTGCAACCAACTGAGTACCCCTCCTCTCACTCCTCCCTTTCTGAGACTGCGGTAACATGAGCTGCTGAGTGTAAAACCGTGGTAACGCCGTTCGCCTCGCGCAGAGAGGCCATCCTTACCATAATAACACTACTTTTTGAGCAACAGAAGTCAGAGAGCAGCTCGCGGTACCACGGTTTTGCACTCTGCGGCTCACGTTAACGCAGTTTCACAAGCATGTCGGAGAGCTACGGTGGCCTTCAGGTAACTTAAAATCGGAAAGATCAATCAGAGTAAGAAAAACACAATCTTAAAATGACTGTGTGACTATAAGACATTCACCTGTGCCCCGCTTATTTCTCCAAAACAGTGTCCCAGTGCAATAATCGACACACCCACTGCCACCGCTGGGTACAGGGGTCCCACGGAGGCCTCTCCGGGGCCTGGCACAGAGGCACCCAGCACGGCGCTCACTAAGACCAGGGTGCCAAGCAGCTCTGCAAGAATAGCGCGCCAGAACTGCCGACTACGTAGCTCCTCGAAGAAAGGGGACATAAACAAAGGTGGCCTATATTTAGTTCACCAAACATCTTTTTTCAAACCTTAACAAGTGCTGATCAAAAACAAAAAATGATCACAAACATATTGAACTTATCGATATAGTCACATATGTATGCTATATGCTGACGATTATGCTTATAAATCCACTTCTTATGACAGTCCTTCTACTGCAACCATGTCTCTACTGCTATCAAAAGCTTTAAGAAAGGTCAAAGATGGCACAAGTGGTCTTAAAAACACAATACAGACATAGACAACACTTATTCCAGAAGTACCATTAAAACTGTAACACACTCTCTCAATAAAAGTGAATAAAAAATGCATCAATTGACCCAAAATTATAACACTTCATAACCATCGGGCCTATAACAAAGTGCTGCTTTTGCTGGAACACAAGCACTTGACAGCAATGTTGGTTAAATTAGCTACTTTTCTGATTCAAACAAAAAGGAAATTATATAAAATGCTTACCTCGCGCCACGTCATTTCAAACTCTGTGTTTTTTTCCTTTGTATGTCTGTCGTCCGTCAGTCCGTCTGTGTGCAGCCGTCTGAGGGCTTCAGGGTCTCTGCGACGTCCCTCATTAACTTGTAGAGTCCTTTGATGGGAGCAGCCTCCCCCCTCTCAGGCTCACTCTCTCTCTCCTCACCCTCTCTTTACCCCACACCTCAGGCCCTATCAAGTCTTCCTGTGCACAAACACTAGTCAGTGCAAGCCCTTAAAACGACGTCTCTCCAAGGTTGCATGTGTAACACCCTGACCCTCCCAATCTTCCGCCAACACATTCAACCGACCTTGAGCAATTTAACACATCTTCAGGAAACTACCGCTTATCTTCAAACTGAAGTGATTGGGGCCTCTTCAGAGGCTGCAGTGGGGACATAAAATGATATAACCAGTTATGGAAAAGGACTGAAATCACAATTATAAGCGCTGCTACAAAAAGTGGGTCATTTAAAGTTGAGGTTGAATGCCAGTTAGTTGCATTGGTCAGCTTCAAATGTTGTCTGTCAGTTAGTGTTTATACACAAAAAGTCAAAGCTCAAAAGACCAAATTCCAGCATTTCCAAAAATGTATTTACAGAAATATATCAAATAAAATAATCTTAAGTATCATATCCAAACATTATTTACTCTACTTATATTTCCCCCAGTGTTGCCGCTATACACCATAAAGAATGAAAGACCTTAAAGTATAAGTCTAGTGATATTCTATGTTTTTCTTCTTGTCCACAAATCCCATGAAAAGACCAAACCCAACAATGAATTGATACCAGTAAGTATTGTCTGTGTATACAAAGCCTATATCTTATTCCTCTGTGCTATAGAGCGCCACTGTGTCCAAAAACTATTAAAGCCAGGTCAACTGTTGCACTGACTGACATGTTCCTTCATTACCATGAACATGGGCACTGTGCTTTATTTTGAGTCAATCCCATATACACCGTCCTGCTGCTGTAAATAATCACTAGAGCAACAAATGTGTACAAATCCACAGCTGAAAATATATTACCAACATATATTTAATTTACTCCGTTTTGAGTAATGGTTGCTAAAAACTACAGAGCCCAGCTTTATTACTAACTATATTCAAATCATCCTCAGTTGCACTTTGTGTTTAGTGATAATTAGTAAGCAAATGTTAAAATTCTAAAACTAAGATGGTAAACTTTATACCTGCTGAACATTGGCATGTTGGCATTGTCATTGTGTGAGCATATTAGCACTTAGCTCGCCGCTGTGCAGCCTCACAGAGCTACAAGCATGGCTCAGCCGATTAGACTGTTGTCAGGCTATTAAATAGGCGTTATCAGTCACTATAAGCCCAATAGATGTGGGGCAATACAATACACAGGGTTTTCACCAGGAAGACTGGAGTTCGCATGCCATGTGAAACCAACAATGTGTAGTTGTCTTTGTGTTTGTAGTTATTTTAACTCAAAACATGATGTTTTTCCCCAAACTTAACTAGGTGGGTTTTTTTTTGCCTAAACCTAAAGAAGTTGTAGTTTTGTTGCCTACAATAAACCTAACAAAGCCTTTCTTTTGTGTTCAAAACGTGACGTTTCATTCAGTTTTACAACATGTTAGAACGTGTTGCTTTTAAGTTTCACTTTCACTTTTACAATGCAGTAGGCATAGTAGGCTCCAAATGACCTACATCTATGGTGGTTATAGTGACTGATAACACCTATTTCATGGCCTGATAACGGTCGAATCGGGTGCATGGCTCTATAAACTCTTGTTAAATATCTATTTCTTCAGTAGAAATCACTCTGTTTGAGGGTGATAGACTTTGTGAATTCGTAAATTTTGTGAATCTTTTCACAAAATTTGTTGATAATAACAAGAATATAAACAGCCTTATCCTTTAAAAGTGCAGTGTGTAGGATGTGGCAGCATCTAGTGGTGAGGTTGTAGATTGCAATCAACTTAATCTCCCGTGTGCCAAGTGTGTAGGAGAACTACTGTGGCCAACGCAAAAACGTGCAAACACAAAAATGATGTATGAATGCGTAAATTAACAGATTTATTAATTTAATGGAATACTCAAATGTCAGAGATACTGTAGCCGTCTAGAAGGTGCAGTGATATATAAATACCTTTCAGAAAATAATGGATGAATAGAGTACACTTTATTACGACCTTTGACAACAACGTGGCGTGTATGACTATTTCAGCCTTCTTTCAGCTGCGTCCCCGTCTCTGGCGTTGTGAAATGGACTTAAGAGCAAGTAAAAAAATAAATATAAAAACATAATTCAAAGTGATAAGCAGTCACAGCATACAGCCAGCTGTCCTTTCTGCATTATCCTGGATTATGGCTGTAACTTCTTTGTATTTGTGTAATATTATCATACAATCTGCTCACCGAGATCTGATTGGTCAGTAGGCGGTGCTTTTATATGAGTTGATCTCTTATCTGGAACATAGCCTGCTCCGGAGCAGGTTAGCTGTTCAGCATAAGTTACCTCGGTAAGAAGTGAACCACTGTCATAGGACTGAAAACCCAGGGTTAACCCTGAAGTTACCTCGCTAACCCCAAGCCCTGCTTCGTAGTACAGACCTCTGTTCCATATGTAGATATAAACTACTCATTCTAAGGTAACAAAAACACGACATTTCTTATTTTCAGGTGATTATACACTAAAGAAAACATAATTATTAATATCATATTCAATCAAAATAGCACCCCCTAGCTACCACACACTATTCCTTTAACAACATGACATACATGTATAAACATACAAGAGAGTAACATTCACATAACAGTGTTTGTGGTTTGCCCTGTTGTCTCTTGCGTTGGCGTGTCCTTAGCACCTGGCACCCATTACTGCTGCTCAGCCTGATTTTCATATCAATTATAGGAGAAAGGGACCATTAGTGAGCAGAGACGACCAGAGCAACAAGAACACACCACATCCTCTGCTTTGAAATTATCTATTGGGGTCATACATTGATGCAATTCAGCATCAGAAAAAGACTCTTCCTTGTACGTTTTATCTACTGTTTTCCCAAAAGGTCTAGATTGAAATGAGATAAACAGACTGTTGATGTGAAACTGCAGAAAAAATAGCAGTTATAGTACAACCATGTGGAACTGTTAGGTTGACACTAAACCTAGAAATCTCAAATATGACGTCCTCCCACCCTCCTTTTTTACCCCCCTTCCATAAACTACTTGTGAGGCTCTGATCACCATGGGGACAAACTCTTTCATGATGCTGTTGCCATAGAGCCTATTGTGATGCTGCATCTGTGCAGGCTTTTTCATTTTCACTCTTTGACATCAAACAAACACACACGCATACGCCTTTTTAGCCAAACAGACAGAATTCCTCTGTTAAACTAAATACTGAGAATATTCATAGTGACGCAACAAATCACACCTGAATATTGTAAATGTGTTACTACTGTACATATTTTTTTTTTTTCATTTACTGATGTTTGTATGTTTTAGGAGCAGAATAGAGGCAGCTGACATGATGTGGAGGTGTTTGGAGTCAGAACTGATTCTCCCATCTGATCAGGCGGCCGTCAATCTGGCAGACAGAGTCCAGAATGAACTGGTTGGTTGGTGGAGGAGGTGGAGGAGGAGGGTGGGGGGGAGTTGAGAGTGCTGGCGTTCCCCATTATGCCGCGGATTACCCCCTCCTCTCCACGGCAACTGTTAAACTCTTATCCCCCCTTTTGTGGGGCTAAGCCCAACTGTGTGGAGCGGGGCGGGCAGGGGGCACACTGGAACCCGCTGGCGTGGGGAGTTTTCAGCCCCCTCCGCCCACAGTGCTGACACTGACACAATTTCACACACAAATATACACACACTCACACAAAGTGCCAGCTAAGGGATTTGAGAGAGTGATAGAGTGCAAAAGAGAGAGGCATTAAAAGATAGCTCACACATTTTATATATCCATCCGTGTATTCCTTTGTTTTGTTTTTCGATGCTTTGTAGATGTAAGTGTTAGATTACAAGTGTGTGTGTGAATGTGTCGTACTTGAGTCTCTACCACTGCAGAGCAGCTGGAAGTGATGGCAGGACGTTCCCAGCAGCATGTGCCTCAGACAGGAACTCTCCACGGAGCTGCGGAGCCCCGCCCAAACACTTCAGCATATTTCCACCATGTTTAAGGGCTCACCTCTCACTCTTAAATGTGACATATTGCAGTTGTGATATACAGTGAGTTTTAGTAGAGGTATGAGGTTTACAGGTGGCGTGTAAGAAGGGTATGTGTGACTATTTGGAAAATGTTCATCTGTTTTAACATCACGTTTTAACAGTCTCGTCGTCTTTTCAGGTATGCTGTTTTATCAATTGCAATTACACAATTAGTAATATTATTACCACTCTCTATTATTTTATAAATACTAGTGTTTCAGTAAATGGTAACATTTCTCCACTTGAACATAACGTTAGCAGTTTTCAAAACATATTCATACCCAGGGCTGCATTATTGAATAATATTATTTCCTCAATTGTTTTAGTCTGTAAAATTTCCAAAAAATAGTTAAAAATGTTTAACACGATTTCTAATTGATGTCTTTAAATGACTTGTATTGTCCGACCAACAGTCCAAAATCAAAAAAAATTTAATTCGCTATTATACTGCATATGACAAACACAAGCTGCAAATTCTGACATGGAAGCTGGAACCAGGTCATGTTTGGCAATGTTGCTTGGAAAAGGACTTACAGGAACAGTGTGTAGGATTTTGCGGCATCTAGTGGTGTGGTTGCAGATCGCAACCATCCGAGTACTCCACTCCTCCCTTTACAAAACCATATCGCCTAGCTCAGAGGTCATCCTTACCATGATAACACTACTTTAGGAGCAACGGAAGTCAGACGACGGCTGGCGGCTCACGTTACCGCAGTTTCACAAGTGTCAGAGAACTACGGTGGCCTTCAGGTCCTTATGTAGATATGAAGGGGCTCGTTCTAAGCTAACGAAAACACAATTCTTAGTTCAAGGTGATTAAACACTAATGAAAACATAGGTATGAATATTATATTCTATTTCTGCTAATAGAAATGTTACACTGTTCCTTTAATTTTGAACTGATCAATCAACTAATCTTTGCAGCTCTATCTGTACCATACTGAATATGGTCAAAGTGCAATAGTTGTATAACTAAGCTGTAAAATGCTGTAGCTTTAACCATTGTACACAATATTAAACAACCTCATTCATACAAATTATTTATGCCAAACCTCGCAATGGCACTAGTGCTGCTCCTGATAAGAGTGCAATGTGCAATATATCCATCTATTTCTCTAATCCTGTTCAGAGTCAGGAGGGACTGAAGCCTATCCCAGCATGCACTAGGCCCAAACAGGTCTCGGGTCTATCACACACACAGATAAATATGGAATATGGGTAGTTTACAGTCACCAAATGACATAAATTGCATGTCTTTGGAGGAAACAGGAACACGAGGGAAACCCCCAAATTTAAGAGAAAAATGGAGAATGCGCACAGAAAACATTCAGATATAAGGCCAAAGAGAAGAAAATACTCTCTACTAGATGTGGTTTTTATTCAACTCACAGTACATTCTACAGATGCACACGTGTTACATCACCTTAATACAACAGAGTCTTGTAATACCTCCTCTTAAAAATGATGAATTGGTCCTAAAAATATAAAGGAACAAATTTAAAGTCACCAAAACTGTACATTATTAAAAATTCACTTAACACCACGTTTGGTTTTCATGTCTTTTTTTTTTTCTTTTTTGAAAAAACGTCTGTCCCTTTAAGTGTAACAAGGAACATCAAAGTTTTATTTTCCTATCAACGGATTTGAGTTCAGTGTAAGAAACACGTTTAAATAAAACCCAGACTGTGGAGTCGTCCTGTCGCCTTCATAGCACACCAACCATGCCGTGCAACATCGTACATTGGCCCTTACAGATAAAAAAAAAAAAGAAAAAGGAATGTAAAAACCAGGCAAGGATGTGCCCAGTACCTCAATACCAAAGCTCCTTTGTAATTCTAGTCTTTAAAACGGGAGGACTCTACCTCGCACATCTTTAGATGTTTTCACCTGGTCAGACAAACAGAAGTACATTTTCAACACGGATCAGTTGCTCAATTACGATTTTGAAGCTGCAAACACCATCTTGTCAGTAGCATCCTCTCAGTCATTGACACAGATCAGGTGTAACTAGCTGATAATTTATTTTTAATAAGAGGGACAGTGAAATATAAGAATCTAAGCCCAGACCGACTGACCAACACTAAAAAAATCCCCCAGTTTCAGTGTCTTTCACACAGCAGCAGAAAGTGGGTGTGTGTGTGTGTGTGTGTGAAAATTGTGTGCATGTTAATGTATGTGTTGGTGAAACGTGTGCATGTGTGGCGTGCAAGACTTTAAGTGGAGGTTATACAACGTCTACTTGTGACAGTCCAAGAACAGATTCCTTTGAGTTTAACTGGCCTTTTCAGAAATCGTCTAGACATCTCTATAAGGTAATCTGTACACGTTCACTACAAGCTATTGCTATTAAATAATCCCAGCTATTGTAATCTTTATATATATTTATATATAGAATATATAATAAAAATATATTGAGCAAAAAAATTACTTCTAGGCATAAGACCACATTACATTACAATTCCATTGAACAGGTAAGAAATGGCCCGAGCTCAGTGAAGAGTTTTGATCCATTTTTGTCGTTGAGCGGTGCTAAGCAGGTCCAGTATGCAGCGGTTGGGCCACGATAGTGTGATCAGTCGCTGACCTTCAGTACGAGTCTGAGAGCCAAAATACTCAGGGCCTGAGACCGTGTCATCGCCAACACAAGCAGGGCTTGACCAAAGGCCTCGCTACGACATGGGGCATGTGAAAGGACGTGACAGGAGAACGCAAACGGGAGATGAGGTGCTTGAGGTGACGATGAGGAGACACGAGAGGAGGAATGAAAATTGAAGAGAGACGTGTTTCTCGCTCTCTGTGATGGGGAATGGGTACGAGTTCAAGCCAGTTCAACTGTGGGCCTGGAAAAGATTCGGCCGGTAGAGGAAACAATAACAGACAAATAGCCAAAATCTATACATATATACCTATACATGAGAGAATACACATAGCTGGAAGAACCTCCAGACAGTCTTAGCAGTAATGCAAAGAGCGTGACTGGGACGGTGACAGCACCAACAGTATACAGCCCCACCATCAGGGGGGAACGTCGTAGACTCCTATTTGTCCTTGTTTGAGTAGAACTCCGCCCAGCGGCTCTCAAAGAAACGCCTCATGGCGTGTCCAGCCATTCCCACCTCCGACGTGTCCTCGTTGAACAGCTCGCAGTTGTTGAAGACGAGTTGAGCGTCTGCTGCAAACTCCTCACAGCTGCAGTACCTGAGACGAGGAAACAGGAGACGTGATGATGTTAAGAAGTACCACAGAGGTACTAAATATTCCTGGAGAGCCTCCTTTTCAGAACTGGATAGAGATGCTGCATATGAAATAATGTCAAATAGAGTGTAGCAGGACAGAAAAATATTCCCACAAGTGGGGCATGTATATTTATTTTATAATGTGTAAATAGAGAACAACCAGCCAATCCTAGGGACCAAGTAATCAACAAACCCATAAGCCAACACACCTAGGAAGAACATATATTATTAAAGGGTTGGTAATCTTGAGAAACTAGCAAGAGAAGACTGGATTTTATAAATGAGTAGCTAGCAGCACTAGCTACAAAAGTCGCTAAATCTAGCAAGAAAGTCACAAGGTCAGCAACACTGACAGTTCGTCCCCCAGCCACTCCCCCAAGAAATTCTCATTATTAACGTAAACAACAAACATGGCTATTGTTAGTACTCACAGTTGTCAAGCTAGCAGCTTGTAGAAGACTCCAATGAGGCACAATGAGTGTGCGCAGGCAAGCAGGTAAGAAGGTAGATAGGTAGCAAATCGGGCCGAATGAAATGACTGGACGGGTTTACAGTATTACAGTCAAGTGACAGCCACACAGATTTTTTTTTTTTTTTTTTTGTCAGAGCATCTTCTTTTCTTGCAATTTTTTATTGTTCTTGCAAGTTGTTCCAAGATTGTATCGTGATTGTGTATTTGATTTTGTCTTATTGTCATTTTTTAGAATTAATGATTTCTATTAATGGTTTGCAAAATATTGATATTTATGGTGTTTCCTATTTATTCTACAGTTGTGCAGTCAAAATTAACTTATTTTCTGTGGACTAATTCTTTGTTTTTTTGTTCATCCTACTTTTTTTCTATCACCCACTGAAATTGTTTTGAAATTTCATTGTGTAAGTTGAGGGGAGTGCGCCTTAAAGCCCCTTAATAAGTGAACCTTTACCTATTGTGCATGAGAGCTAATAAATAAAGTACAATGTGTAGCAGGATCTGCTCTCACCCTCCTTGTAGCAGTCGCTCTCTCATGGTGAGGAAGTCCATGGGGATCTTGATGATGCGACGGTAGCCTGGCACCAGTCGGGGGTTGACGGGTTCAAGGAATGGCCAGGCATCTGCGTGAGCCTCCATCTCCATTAGAATGATCCTGGCAGGAAATGAAATAATTAACACAAATTCATCACAACGTTAACTGTCGATACAAATGTCACCCCACGACTTTAAAATCCTGTTGTGTAACATTACTAAAGATCATTCTGCATGCGAGTGGCCCGACAACAACGAACACAGGACTCACTCGCAGAAGGTGAGGTCAGGCTGGTTGCGGGTTGTCATGCGACGACGTTTAGCGGCGCTTCCTTCTCCAGATGGGCGGGAAGATGAGGGGGGTGTGACGGTCTCCTTGTACCGCGTTGCCATGCCGCCGCCACCACCACCGCCGCCGCCACTGCCACTGCCACCGCTACTACGTCGTGTTGTCGTCTCATCCTCAGAGCTGTCGTCTTCGTATCTTCTCTTTTTCACCCGGTTCCTCTTTTTGGACGAGCGCGGTGAATCACAGACCTCCTGTGAGATGAAGCAGATAATGAAGCAAGTTGAGCCGACGAGGAATGTAATGTAATAGAAGGAAATAATCGCTACAAAATGCTCTTAAGATTCAAAACAGCCCTAATTTGTCATGAAAGTTTTGCTATGTTTTAAGTTTTTTCTTAGTCAAGAATCACAGGACGGGTTCTGACCTTGGCAACACAGGTAGGACAAAACCAGTCTCCCTCTGGCACCTGAGTGATTTTGGGCCTCAGACAGTACATGTGGCAGCCACGATCACAGCCGTCACACAGCAGGAGGCAATCATCATTGTCTCCCTTCCTGCAAACCTGGCATGTCTGGATAAAAGGCAGAGAAATTCTTATTGTTAAGATGACAATACATGTGAATTTAGTGTGTTACTTTGTGCAGTGAACTCCAAAAAAAGGTCCAAGAACAATCTTGCGAGGTAAAGTTACTTACCACTTTAGTCACAGATCTCTCCCATGCAATGGCCTTCTCCAGCTGAAGTAAACACAGACAGACCTGGGGAGCGCTGCGGCAGCGATCCAGAGCTTGTCGCCATGTTCGTAGTCGAGATGTGATCTCATTTTCCAGACTAGAAATTAAAAGAAAATTAGTTTGAAATATATAAAACTAAATAAATTCATCCCCTGCACTCAAAGAAAGCCTCTTCCTCTCACCTGAAAACATCCATGGGATGCTCTTCTCCTGGGGTCGGGGTGAGAGGAGCGAGGCGCATCACTTCGGCTGGGTTCCAGAGCGGCTCCTTCAGGTAGCGCCTCTCGATGTTTCGCTCTAGGTTGGACAACCGCAGCATGGCCAAGTCCAGCGGGTGCGTGGCGATGCGCGGGAGGCCGGACCACTCCTTCTTCGTTCGCACAATCCAGTCATCACGTGGGTCGGCGTCATGTTCATAGTACTGGAGGTCATCACGTGTGGAGTCCGGCTCTGGGATTGTGTAGGGCTTAAAAAGGAGGCAGGGAGAGTTTAAGTATCAACTAAACAGAAGTTATGTATATATAACTTCCTTTTTCTGAGACTAAAGAATTGTGAGGAATCATTTTATTAAGTGTTTTAATGGTTACCTGAAATTCTGCCATTGGCGTCTCGGTGTTGGATTCAGCATCATTCACTGCACCTTGAGGTGCCGCCTTGTAGAAACACAAAAATCAGATTTTTACTACCTGTACCTGTTGACTAATCAGAAAATGCATAATAGAGACACACAAAAAGTGAAGAGGTTTCTCACCTTGAGATGGAGGTCAGCGGCTATGACCCGCTGCTCCAGGTCCTCCACCCACTGTAGGATGCTGATGTCAGTCTCCATTGCTTTCTCCTGCACTTGCCAGGGCTGCTGCAGAGCCTCTATTAGCACATCCTTCTCCTCTACCTTCGACTCAAATATAGGGTCTAGCCGGAAAGAGCATAAGAACAGTTGTAAGGAGAGCAAGGGGGAGACAGGGGAAACATGCGGAAAGAAAATGGGATGAAAACTGAGTTGATCCATTCACTGACAACACTCACCGTTGATGGGTTTGGTGCAGATCTCAGCTAAGCTCTCCATGTGTTTGGCCAAATGCTTATGGAGCACCTTCTCCCTGATGCCCCTTGGATGTAGGGCCTGTAAGGTGCTATACAGTTCCTCTGGATCCTTGATCCACCACCAGCCACGGACCATTGCTGGAAAACACATGCATTGCTCATTATAAATAAGAGAGACACAAACACTACTATGGAAAAAGAAACAATCTCTCAGACTTTTTAAACAGATACTACTTACATGCTGGTATGGGCTTGACCACCAGCTGTGTGAAGTACTGCTGCTCGAGCTCTTGGAACACGGAGTTGGGCGGGCGGCCGCGGCGCTTGGCTGCGGCTCCTCTTGGCCCTCTGCGAGCAGGACTACTTCCTCGGCTACCTCTCCTCCGCCTGCGACCTGGCTTGGCGGGGGTGGTCGGTGCAGGCGTGGCAGGAGGAATGGGAGCTGGAAGAAGCTGAGGTGGTACTGGGGCACCGACAGGACTAGCAGAAGCAGGTAGTGTAGAGGGAATGTCCTGTGGTGTTCCTGGGGTCACAGGGTCAGCAGGAGTCAGGCCAGGCAAGAGCGGGTCCGGCTGAGGGGTGGGGAGAGATTTTTTATTTATACACTGCACAGAAGACTCAATGGGCATCATTACAGCATAATTAAATGTATGTATAGTTAGGATGGCAAACCTTCACGAGTGGAGCAGCGAGCATGGGCAGAGCGCTCGGGATCTGAGGGAGGAGTTTAGGGGGTGAGCTGGGTATCTGGGTCTCAGTCAGAGAGTTATCGTCGCATGGCTGTTTGGGGAGCAGGTTGAACCACTGTCCCTGCTTCTCTGCCATCTCCTTCACACTCTCCTCTGGTCGATTGCCCTCCGGAGCATCCCCTGCTGCCGAGCATGTGCCATTGGTCACTGGTTCCTGCGATTGGCTGAGCCAGCTCTGGAAAGCAGCCTGCGTGAGGTCGCGGGTGCCGCTGTTCGGCGATCCCGGCCCTTCTTCGGCCACCGACCTGGCGCTACTTCGACGTCGGCGGCGAATCTTCGCCGTGCGGAGGTGGAGCTCCACTTCCGGTTTGATTTTTCGGGGGCGTCCTCGTCCTCTTGGCCTGCTCATGAGGGATGCGGTGCCAGGGAGGGGGTCCTCCTCTAGAGAAAAGGTCTGGCCCTGGGCAGCGCCAGCAGGGGAAGGAGAGGAAGGAGAGGAAGGTAGATTAGGAGGGGGAGTGGTCGGCAGGGGGACCTCCTCAACTTTGGGCTCCTTTTTGAGGAAGGTGACGGGGACCTCGGCTACAAGGACTTCTCCAGAAGCTGTATGATAGAAATATGAGGAAAGTTTAGATGGAGATGGACAAGCTAAGGGGTTATAAAGTCTAAAAATCCAAGCGATAACATTTCTTTCCCATTTATTCTCAGACTCACTCAACAGCTCCTCTGGCCCCTCGACCAGAACTCCTCCGAGGTGAGGTAGAGCCAAGTATCTGCGCCGGTAGCGGTCCTGGCCCAGCAACACGGCCCGCATGGAATGAGATGACTGTAGCAGCTTTTTACGGAAAAACGCTTGGCGCTGTGGAGATCCAAAGGCAGAGGAATATTTAATATAAAGCACCATAAATGTATAAAGAGCTGCGTCTGTGTAGCATCAGGCTTACCTTGGATAGCCTATCGATCTGCCTTTCAAGCTCTGGAATGCTGGCATTGGTAGGACTAGGGTCACCCTGTAACAGGAAAAATACGAAATAAATGTAGGAAAAAACAAGTTTCTAATAGTGAAAAAAAAAAACAACAGCAGATACGTACATCACTGAGTTTAGGCTCTTCTTTGCGTGAACGGCGGTTGGCTCTCTCAGACAAGCCACCCTCCTCCAGAATGAGGTTCTCTTCCTCGGCCACTCTGGCACTGCGCCTCCTCTCCTCGAAACACAGCTCTTCCTCTGAGCGTCCTGTACGACGCGCTAGCGCCGCCTTCAGTCTGCAAGGGGGGAAACAATCAGGATCAACTACGGCTCTGTGCTTTAGATCTTAGATTTTGCGCTGATCTTAGATTTTTTTGGATGATCTTACTTGCGCAGCATCCCCTCAATGATCCACTTGTTCTTCCTGTAGGTTGCCATGTTTTCTAATGTGTTGTCGATGTCACTGAAATATAAAATGCATACATTAATAAAGTAACAGAACTGACTTTTAGGTTCAAGATAAATGATGAGTTCTTGTTCTGACCTCGTCACGATGTTGCTGCTGTTGAGCTCGTCCACCAGGAAACTCAGGATGGATGCCTTGGTGTCAGGAGGCAGGGCGTGAAATGTTTTGGTCCTCAGCGTGTTGCACACTTCTGTATCATAACCATGAGCATCCAAGAAGACGCGAAGCACTTCTGAGACTGTGCTGCGGGTTAGCGCCGTATCAACCAGCTTTTCCCCGAGGATCTTTACTGACTGAAGGTTGGGAAGGGGAGGAAAATGGAGATTAAAAATGTTTATCGCTCTTTATCGGGAATTGCATTAAATGGAGAAAATGTTCAAACTGTATCACACACCTGATAAAATGATGGCAGGCCTGGATCGTGGAGGGCAGCCTCCACCAGCTTTATCAGTAGGTCCTGGACCTCTCCATGGCTGTCGCCCAGGCCTAACAGGCCCTCCTGCAGGGTAGCGAGGCTGGGGATGTCCTTGGGTATATTGAGACCAAGCATCTTTCCATAGCTGTGTAGGAACTCGACCACAGCCAGGCAGTGTGCAAATGCTTTGCCAGAAAGAACCAAACCAGGGATATGGGACAGCTCTGGTAGTGGCTGATGGAAACAAAGGTCAAACGTCATGAGTAAAGTCCTCTGCAATCACAGTAGACTAAAAGAAACGGTTTCAATTACTAAACTCACCTTGTGGTCAGTGAGACACATGTCCTCTGCGGGCTTCTTCAGTTCTTCTGCGATCAGCTGCTGCCTCTTCCGCTCCTCCAGACGTCGCTGGGCCTGCGCTCTCCTCTCTGCTGCCCTCTTAGCTGTCAGAGCGGCGTGAGCTGCCGCCTCCGCCTCAGCCTGGGCTTTAGCCAGAGCCTTGGCTTTACTGCGAGCACCCAGTACCCTCTTACCCTGGGCTATCCTCTCCTCATCGGTCTGCTGTACTGGTGGAGGAGTCTCAGCCTTGACCGACCTCCTGCGACCAGGCTTCTTAGGCACCGCAGCCGTCCCTGATGCTGGCTGTGTGGCCTGAGGGGCTGTCGGGTCGGTTGGTTCGGCCTTCAGCTCTAGGTGCTTGGCCTGTTGCTCAAGCTGAACCCACAAAAAGGAAAGAGAGAAGAAAGGTGGAGGTGAAGAAGAGGTAGTGCTGAGGAAAATGCTGATAAAATCATTGTGTTTGTTCGCACCTTGGCTTTCTTTTTTTCCGCTTTTATCTTCTTAATCTTCGCATCCTCCCTTCTCTTCATTCTTGCCTAAATAATAAATAGCAGCAACAGAATCAGGATGAGATGTGATGAGATGTCAACAGCTCAACAAGACCAACCACATGAACTGAACTACATACCTTTTTCTTCATTTTCTTTTTGATTTTTGCAAGTTTCTCCTTTTCCTCCTCTGTGAGAGCTTCTAAAAAACGGAAACACAACCAATTAGCTTCAGTACAAACTTCCTGTGGCAATGTGCAAGTCATGTGGTTTTAAGACTCCCGTATGCCAAGTCTTAACTACATCTCTGTACACTCATGCCTCCTTCCAGTCTACATCCACTCACCCTTGGCCTCAAGTCGCTTCAAAAGCTTGGCGTCAACTTTGCTGAGGAGGTCAATCATCTTGGTTTTGGGAGGCCTACCAGGGCGACGGGCCTGCCCTCCCTTCAGGCCACGAACCCTCCGAGCTTTCTCTTTATCAGGGTTTGGAGGTCGGCCTCGCCGGCCAGTGATGGCCATGATCATAGAGGGAACTTCCTCGTTGGCCAATTGGACCCACTGCTTACCCTGTAACATATTGTAGAGAATGATGAGTCCCCCAAAAGGTTTTCTACACATTTGCAGTAGTTTTGATCTAAATCCATTGGATCTGTGGATGATTTTACTTCCTTCTAGCCTTGGAAAAAATAAACTGAGCAGTACTGAGAAAAATATACAGACCTCAGGAGTTTCTCTTTCTTCATAAAAATCTCCAACAGGCATGCGTGGGCTGAAGCTGAAGTGCTCTCTGCTGACCACACTGTCCGTGCGTCTCTTCAAGTACTGGAAGAAGCAGTAGGGAGAATGAATATGGTCAGTGTGTTGACATTATCAATACATCATCTGAAAGACTATGGTGTTAATAACTTAAGACATCTATGGTTTTGTTTAATAGCTGAGAAAATGTACCTTGACTATTTCCGGGAACTGCTTCATCCTCCTTCCACAAGGTGTGTAGTACCAGGTTTCGCCCTTCATTCGGTTCTCCATTTTCCTCACACGGATCTCCCTCTTCCAACTACAGTTGAGAGAGTTCATTATTACAACAGGAGCATAGCACAAACTGGAGTTATGATATATTAAAGCTGCACACACACATTTGAAAACTTTTCAGAACTAAGTAAAAACATATTTTTGTGACCTCAAACAAGATGTGTTACAGAAGGGACGTTCGGCTCTTCTGAAGTTATTCACAAATTTACCATTTATGCTTTTTGAAATCATGACAATGCTTTCACTAGAATCAACTGACAGGTGAACATGGACAGCACACCAAGACCTCAATGTAGAAAACATTATGCAAAATTGAAATGTATCTCTTCACAGTGAAGGATTTCTAAATGACCTGTATAACTTTGTTGAGTAAAACTGGGGTTTAGTCCGCGCAGTTATCCAGCTAACTCAGAAATCATGCTTGTTGGGCATGTTTTGGTTAATGATGTCGGATTTATTTCATATTAAGGTTTTTCTTATTAAAATCAGGCTTGAAAGAAAAAATACTTTACTAGATTTACTCGTCTAAAGTGAAATAGCATAGGAAGGCTTTTTGGTAAACAAATGATGGAATAATAATACAATGAACAAAACTCCACTGGGGAACATTACCCATGCTGCATTGGGAACTGGACCTGCTCCTCTGTTGCAACCCTCCTCTGTCTGCTAGATTCACCTGTTCAAGAAAACGCACACAACCGCATATCGCATTAGATCATGTCTCAACAAAATGCCATAGCATGATGTGGAACCCCTTTATAAAAAAAACAACTATTTACCTTCTTCATTGCCTGCAGTGGAGCTGCCATCATCATTTTCATCACCATCATCAGCAGGTGTTTCGGCATCTTGTTTAGGTGTTTTTGCCACATTTCCTTCTTGGTCTTGTTTCTTGGCCCGTTTTGCCTTCTTGGGTTTATCGAACGCCGTGTTAATAGCTGAAACGGCGTTGGCAAGAACAGCTTCAATTGTGGAGGTGACGGTATCAACCTCTCCCGTGGGAGGCCCAGCCTCTCCACATACACCTGATGTTTCTTTCACTTCCACCTTGAGAGACCTCTTCCTCTTTCTGCCCCTGGCCACCTCCTCTTTATGGCCTCCCTCTTCATCAGTCTTCACCTTTTCCACTTTAGGGGTTCGAGCCTGACGCTTCCGCTGGGGCTTGTCGGGAGCTTAAAATAAAAAGGGGGGAAAATGTTTTAAATAAAATGTAATGTTTTAACATTTACATTTATGTTGAAATCAGAATGTTGAATACCTGGGGTTTTAATCCATATTGCCTTCGGAGTTCGAGGTTTGCGTGGTTTCCCTGGGGTTTTCAGAGGTCCTCCGGCGGCTGACACGATCGGATCGGTAACTGGTTGGAGTGGGTGGACAGCAGGGCTCTCTGCTGGGGTGCTGAAGGCGATGAAGTTCTCATCTCTCATCTTGAAACTCGGGGGAGTCATTGTCTCATTAACAGTGGTCTTAATGCTAATGCGTCCAGCTGAGTCTGGTGTATCATGTCCTCTGGGCTCCCACTCTTCTTCAGCTCCTGAGATGAAATGAAAGGAACATTAAATTGCGTTAGTGGAATTCAGAAATACAGGATATGGACATACAAAACATAATCTGTATTTGAAACACATCTATATTTAATCGGTGACAATGAAAGCCAAGGAAAATATTATTATGGGGGGAAAACTAAAAATCTAATTAGGATAATGCATTCTATGTATTTACACTAATAACCACTGCTTGTCAAACCATGATAATGAACTTTAAGTACCTTGACCTGGCTGAGATGGCACAAATGAGCGTGAGTTGGACACGTCACTTGAGTCGACAGACGGCTCTTCTATTTGAGAGGTGTCGTTCAGAGAAGACTCCAGCATGGAGTCTCCTGCGATTTGACAGCTGTCCTTGGTCTCCTCTGCCCCAGATGATTCCCCTTCCCTGGTGGAGTCTAATGTGTCATCATCTCTGGAGTCTTCCACAGAATAGCTGTCATCTCTAGTGGTGTCAAACACAGTAGATGGTTCTTCTTCTGCCTGGGAAGTACTGTCAAACTCAGAGGTGTCCTTTCTCGGGTGAAAGCTGCTGTCAAAGTCAGTGGAGTCGTCTAAACATGAGCTATCGTCGTCTAGAAGAGAGGTCTTTTCAAAGACAGAGCTAACGTCAATTCTAGAGGGCGTGTCAAATGTTGAATTGCCATCAAAGCGAGAAGCTGTATGTGAAGAGTTATCAAAGATGTCTTCTTCGTCAGTCAGATGTTCTACCCTTGTGCTGTGGAGATGCGAAGACTTTCTGAATGGAGTCTGCTCCACCGTGGAGTCCTCTGCCTCACAGATAATGCTCTGCATGTGGTGCTTTTCAGAAGCTGTTGGTTTATTCTGAGGTTTTTGATCAGGAGCGACTGTGTTCTGCAAGGATTTCCCAGGAAGATCAGTGAGGGGTTTGGGTGGGCGAATTTCAGATTTACGAGTCTCAGTAGCTTCCACCTTCTGTGGTGTCCTTATCGTGCCCGAATCAAGCTGAGGGAGGTGCTCCTCTGGTTTTCCATTTCTTTCGTTAGCCAATGCTTTCCTATCCTCACTATGACCACGGTGCTCTGGCTTCGAAGATGACTGCTTCAGCGCATGAGGAGGAGCGGCGTTAGGAGGATGCTGATCAGAGTCAGAACTCTGGACCACACCATAAGACGTACCCATTGCAGAGGGCACAAAGGACACCAAGGCAGGAGGGGCGGACACGGGTGCAGTCCTGGAGGCTTGAGTGGTTAGAAGAGGTAGGGTGGACAGAGGTCGGGCTGTAAGACTTTCATGGGCTGCTAGGGAGGGTAAGTTCACCGCTCCTGATGGTGGTGGTGATGCTGCAGAAGCAGCGGAAAGACGAGAGTCACCAGCTGGAGGAGTGTATGTCTGACGCTGGGGTGTGGGCACTGGGTCACCAGGTTTACTGCCAGCTGGTGGAGTTTTTGAGACAGACATGGCAGATTCAGACATTGACAAACAAGAGCCAGGTGGTGTTGAGGTTGAAGATCGTGATGCTGACATCAGAGGTGGAGCCACACCAGCAGATGAGGATTTTGCACCCATCGATGAAGCGGCATACATTAATTTTGGGGGTCCGTGCTTTACATGCTGAGCTCCAGATGTATCGGGAAAGCGAGATGTCATTAGAGGAGGCCTGGACCCTTGAACCATCTGCTGAAGGGATGAGATGGGTGCCGTTGTGAGAGTTGAAGGAGGTTCAGAAGCTGTAGGAGGCAATGAAGACTTTGTTTGATGAGCCACAGGGTCCAATGAAGGAGGAGACACTGGAGGGACTGAAGAAACTGCTGCAGGTTTAGACACACTGTCAGTCGAAGCATGAGGTGTAGACAACTTTTGAGGTGATGCAGTCAGGGAGGAGGAAGAAGACCCCACTGACAGATGCTTGGATCCACTAAAGGATGTCTCAGTCGCAGCAGTAGAAGGAGGCCTGAGGCCTTGCTTCATTAGAGGAGACGAGGAAAGTCTGGGAGGAGCAGCTGGAGATGGAGTGGAGGACACATTGGGGGGCTTTGAGATTTGTGGTGGAGTCGATTCTACATCAGGGGGTGATACTATAGGGGGCCCGGGAGCAGATGTGGGGGACTCGGAGACCCGAGGAGGAGTTGAGGCCTTGGTAGACGCACAGAGCTGAGATGATACAGACTTGGGAGGTGTATTATCGGCTGTCTCTCTGACAGCGGAAGCCATTTCTGGATGCTGAGCTGCTGGCTGTTCAGAATGCTGACGGAAATCAGGTCCCACATGAGCTGCACTTTTGGGTAGCCTATGGGCAACAGGTGCCCTTTCCATGCCATTATAGCTCGTGTCTACCTCCTTGGCAGCTTCTCTTGTATGCCCTAAAAGAGAAGGGAATAAACAAAATAGTCAATAAAAAAAATTATAATAATTCATAATTATATGATGAATTCACAGTGAATGAATTATGCATTGGAGCATCTAACCGTCACTGTTTTAAAGAATCAACAGTGGCACCTGCTGGTTGAATCTTGGCATTATCCCACAGCTGAGCACCGGCAGTGAGACTGGCCCGGTACAAGGCATTCATGTGCAAGAAATTACAAGTAGAGCTACATAACATTATTTTCACTATCGATTAATTTGCTGACTACTTTCTAAAACTAATAGTTTTGTCTATAAATACAGTGAAAAGCGGCAATTACAATTTCCCAGAGCCGAAAGAGACCCAGTCAAGTCATTCATGTCTTGTTTTGTCTGACCAAAAGAGCAAAATCCAAAGATATTCAGTTTAGTATCATGTAAGACTAAATAAATACATAAAATAACATAATGTAAACAATAATAAAATAAAATGAAAAAATTACTAAAATAATTAACCAATATCGAACAATACTACTCTATACAGATGCCATGGAAAACTAATGCAAAAAATTATCAACAGCTGGGATGGCTAGGCCAAATATGTCCAAAGAGGAAGAAGACCATGTGACTATAAGAGTATCACTCAACTGGTGGCATTAAAAGGAGGAAATGTAAAGTAGATCAGGCAGTTTAAATTTATGAGGAAATAAAAGTTGATGTATGAGTGTAGAACTTCCAGGCACAAATGTAATAGTAATACATTTTTTATGAAAAATGACGGGATAAAAATGAGTCATAAAGTTCCACAAACATATCTGGAAGGTAAAGGTGTAGAGTAGTCACCTTGCATGACAGTAGATATTCCCACATTGCTAGCATGGGGGCTCCGTTCCCTGCTGTGGCCCTTGGGTGATCCACTATCCTGCACTGTTGACGGTGACATCAGAGGTGTTGAGGACATCCCCACGGGGAGAGGGCTGCCAGTGCCCCCACTGCCTAAACTGTGGTGCTGTGGGCTGCCACGTGGAGGAGTAAAATTCTGGGCAGCTGGGGGCATCATCTGAGCCTGGCCTTGGGGCTGAGACTGCTGCGGTGGCTGCTGCTGGGGAGATGGTAGGGACGGGTGCTGGGGTTGATGCTGGTAGTACGGCATCCCATTAGGCATCAGGCCATAATGCTGCGGTTGCTGGTGCTGCTGGTGGTGGTGGTGCGGTAGACGATGGGAGTGGAGGTGCTGCTGTGACGGTTGATGTGGGGGCGGTTGTAAGGACTGTTGCTGGTGATGTTGTGACGGTGTAATTCCAGGATGTGCCTGACTCTGGTAGGTCCCATACATACTGTGGGAATTATAACTTATCTGCTGTGGGCCAGGGTTACTCCTGTTCCAGTACTGACTCCCAGTAAGAGGCATGCTTGGTGGGCCTGCCACAGGGGGCTGGTGGGAGCTTTCAACGCCCCCATTCAGCTGGTACTGTCCGTGACCCTGGAAGTGGTGCTGGGACTGAGGCTGGACCATCCCAGGTGTCGGCTGCTTCTGGTGCATCCCGTGCCCGGGAGAGGTGCCCATGGCTGGACCATACTGAGGGTGTCCTCCCCACAAGTAGTCATAGCCCATGCTGCTCTGGTGGTGGTTGCTCATGTGTGGGTAAGGAGCTGTCGGTGGGTGAGAACCAGGCACACCGGACCCGAGTACAGTAGTGACGCCATTCACATTCATTTCGCCATTCATATCTGTTAGACAAAAGTAAATGAGTCAAGTTAAAGTTGCAGTGGGTAGGATTGGAGCAAATACGATTAAAAAAGTTATTTTTATTAAATGGTCACTATATCCTGACAGTAGTGCATGAGACAGGTAATCTGGAAAAAAGCATGTTCCTCTGTGTCCTCCTGTGCTCCTAATGGCATCTGCAAGATTTCACAGACCGGAGGAAAACAACCAATCAGAGTCAAGCTGGAGCCTTGCCGTCTCTGAGCAGCTGTCAATCACTTGGGAACTCCGATCAAACGGTCAAAATAGGCAGCGCTGATCCAATATGAATCAATATTCTGTTAATATATTACCTATTTCTCGCCCCAAATTTTTTCAGAAACGTCTTGTAGTGTACTGTTTAGCTGTAAAATGAGAGTTTGTGTCCCGGCAGCAATGTTGAGATCTGTTGAGGAAATACCAAGCACCGCCCACCAGCCGGAGCACAGCCAATAGGAACACTCTCTCTGAAATGACCTGTGATTGGCCAAAGTCTCCCATCACGGGCTAGATTTTTTTAAAGCCTGAAAACAGAGCCATGAGGAAGTGCAGAGGTCTAGTTTTCTCTCAAAGCACTTGAATTACAATATGCTGAAAGGTTATTATGGACCTTTTTCCCCCCCAATGGTGCCAAAAACTTTCTGCCTACTTTTAACAAGTAAAAGTGAAGTCTGGCCCCAATGACCTACTATGACCCGACAAATTACACATTATTATCATACATATTATTCACAATAAAGCTAATTTTATTTTTTAATTCTGATTACAGTGCAAAAAAGCCTGAAAATACTCACTCTTTCCCTGCTGAGGAAAACTCATGGAGGACCCGTTAGTATAAAGAGAATCCCCTGAGGAGAGTTTCAGTCCTGAGTTTGCTGAGGAGGAGTGGGTGCCATAGTTGAAATGATTATTTGACTCCATCTGGAAATAAAAAAAGAGCAGAAAAAATACACAGATTATATTACACTCTAATATTCAATCAGTAAAAATGTATAGAAATGGAAGCAGTTGCTTAAAGATGCATGTGCACGATATGGATCAAGTCAAGTCAAATATATTTCTATAGCACATTTAAAACAACATGAGCTGACCAAAGTGCTTTACAGACATAGTGCAGAATAAAAACAGGTTAACAGAGCAGACAACAAAATCTCACACATCCACAGACAGAGACCAAGATAAAATCCATGAGTAAAAGACTGTTACAATGAGCATTATAAAAGGCCAATTAGTAATCACAATTTAAGTACATTCAAAAGCCAAAGAGAAGAGGTGAGTCTTCTTGAGCTGTGCTTTGAAAGACTCTGTAGAGGGACCACAAATGTATTCTTTTAATTAATTAATCTCCATGAAGCTTTTGAAGACCTAATATGTAGGAAATTTCTAAATGATTCTGGCAGATGCAGCTTTGTGACAGCACCATTTTCGTTTCCAACAACAACAACCACCGTCAAAATGTCGCAGCCAGCAAACAGCAGATGCCAGGCAGGCCCTAAAGCGAGCCGTAATATCACGATAGAGGCTCATCACCGCCGCTGATGAGGCGCTGCTTGCTAAACATGAACCTCTCCTACAATAATCTACCACCATGATGTCAATGTACGAGGCCCAGAGGAGGCAGATACACAGCCACACTATCAACCTCAACCAGAGCAACAATGGAGAGGATTAGTGGATCATATTTACAGTCACTCCTCGAGGCCTGAAGCAGTCACTCGCAGTTTAACACGTCCATGTAATACACAAAGTAGTCCTCTATATGGAGACTTGATTTCCTAATTCAACAAGGCCGTTGCTAAGAAGCAGCAGTTAGCCGCGTTAGCATAGTTAGCTTCGTCCTCAAACCGAACAATTCACTTTTAAAGCACCGAGCTAACAAACTAAATACATTAAAAACGAGTTAAACTTCACCAATAGGTTGTGGACATACTGCTTTACTTTATAAATCAATAATATTACCTCGCTCCAGCTCCAAGGTTATTTAGCTAAATCATCACAATAGAGACCTAAGCTAGCTGGCTAACACATGCTAGGTGGCTAACTGATAGCATCCTCTAACGTTCAGCCAGCAGTAGTGCGCTGCTTAAAGCTACGATGAGAAGCTAATAGAAGATATACCCGCAACCACGCTGCTGCTGCTGCTGCTGCTGCTGTGGATCCATGATGAGCCCATGAAGAGACAGAAGAAACAGCCGGTGTCTCGTTAACAGATGGGAGGCGTGCTCTCCCTCTTTTGTTCACGTTAGCTCACGTTAGCTAGCAGCCTAGATGAAGTTACATTGTTTACGCTGCACGCACACAAGATTTTTTTTTTTGTTGCAGAGCATCATCATCATCATCCTCCCACACTACCACACTACCAACCACCACCATCAGAAGTTTAGCCAACCTTTCAGTCCATGGGACTTAGGAGGACGCAGATTGCCTCCTAAAAGCTTCCTCTAATAAATGTATATATGCGGTTTAATAATAATAATAGAAAGTGTTCCTTCTAACCTTTGGGTTTTAAATTAGCAAACATGGCTGGTGTGGTCCTCCAGTGCAGCCATGATTAACAGAACAGAGCGAACAGTAGCAGTGTAAATGGCCCAACAACAACCACCATGCACATCCGGTCACACTTATACACTAAACTTCACAACAAAATACACAATAATAATAATAATAATAATAATAATTATCAACAACAATTAACAACACCATAATCATGTATTATGATTAAATATTTGTATAATTACTATAATTATGGTTAATATTATTATTATTTTACAATTGATATTGTTATTATTATTATTATTAATAATAATAATAATAGTAATTATCACAATAACAACACCATAATCATGTATTATGATTCAATATGTGTATAATTACTATAATTATGGTTAATATTATTATTATTTTACAATTGATATTGTTATTATTATTATTATTAATAATAATAATAATAGTAATTATCACAATAACAACACCATAATCATGTATTATGATTCAATATGTGTATAATTACTATAATTATGGTTAATATTAT